>JAJAGP010001885.1:98240-151646 GCA_025084515.1 Ancistrus triradiatus | reverse complement strand
AATCCTGCAGTGCCAGGCGTGTCCCCCTGCTTAAGCCAGTACATGTCCAGGCCCATCTGAAGTTTGCCAGAGGCCATATGGATGATCCAGAAGAGGATTGGGAGAATATCATGTCTTCAGATGAAACCACAATAGAACTTTTTGGTAAAAACTCAACTCGTCATATTTGGAGAAAGAAGAATGCTGAGTTGCATTCCAAGAACACCATTTTAAGGAGTGGCTCGGTAAAAAGCATTTGAAGGTCCTGGAGTCTCCAGACCTCAACCCCATAGAAAATTTGTGGAGGGAGTTGAAAGTGTTTCTCAGCGACAGCCCCAAAACATCACTGCTCTAGAGGAGATCTGCTTGGAGGAATGGGCCAAAATAGCAGCTACAGTGTGTGCAAACCTGGTGAAGACCTACAGGAAATGTTTGACCTCTGTCATTGTCAACATAAGTAATGTTACAAAGTTTTGAGATGAACTTTTGTTATTGATCAAATACTTATTTTCCTCCATAATTTACAATTAAATTCTTTAAAAATCCTACGATGTGATTTCCTGGATGTTTTTTGTTTTTTTTCCTTTCTTTTTTCATTTTGTGGCTCATAGTTGAAGTGTACCTATGATGTACCCTTCTTATCTTTCTAAGTAGAACTTGCACAATCAGTGACTGACTAAATACCTTTTTGCCCCACTCTGTAACTCACAATTTGATTTTCTCACAATTTGATTTTCTCACGATTATCGATTTTGCATTTGAGAAAGGATATTCCTTTTTTATTTTTTTTATGGAGTGTAAACAATGCAAAACGATGCACCTTTTGTTGTGTACGTTTAAACAAGTTTGACTTTAGACCCCTGCAGTTAAAAGAAATGACTAGGAACAGAGGTTTAAATTGTAAATAAAATGCTCTATTGTAGCTTCACTATATCCTGGTGAATGAAAGAAATTAGGTGCTTTCAATGTGTCTGAGTGTGACGTATTCAAATTTGTCATCAGAATGGATAAGAAAGGTGATTTAAGTGACTTTGAACGTGGCATGGTTGTTGGTGCTAGACTTGCTGGTCTGAGTATTTCAGAACCCGCTGATCTTCTGGGATTTTCACACACAGCCATCTCTAGGGTTTACAGGGAATGGTCTGAAAAAGACAAACTCCAGTGAGTGGCAGATCTCTGCAAAAATGCCTTGGTAATGCCAGAGTTCAGAGGACGATGGCCAGACTGGTTTGATCAGATAGAATGGCAACAGGAACTCAAATAACCACTCGCTAAAATCGAGGGATGCAGCAGAGCATATAGAGCATTTCTTAACATACAACGCTTTGAAGCAAATGGGCTACAGCGGCAAAAGACCACCCTAGGTGCCACTTACTGAATCTCTGCCGCTAAGAGTTAAGGCAGTTCTGAAGGCAAACGGGCTCAACCAGGTGCTAGCACGGTGTACTTAATACACCCACGATGCCATGTGGGATGCTTTGCACATTCCAAGTACAGGTTAGGTTAATTGGTCACTCTAAATTTCCCCTGGATGAATGTCTCTGACTAGTCTCGATGTAACCTTGCTCTTGTCGTGAATAGCCATTGATGCTGATGGAACTTTAAATAAACAAATCTATCAACTCTTAATTCAGATTCAAATCTTGATTCAGATTTTACAAAAGTGTTCATTGTCTGTCTCTGGCAAAGGTGACTGAACAAGTGAAGACTTCGGTCGAGACCCAGATTTTGGAGGCTCAAGAACAGCACCGGCAGCTGGAAAACAAGTTACTAGAAGCAGAAAAGGAGAAACAACAAATCCAGGAAGAGAAACAGAAAGCTGTGGCTGAAGTTGAGCAGCAGGTAAGTTTCATTTCTATATAAATATCAACTTTACTACTTGTGTAGTGTGAATGTTTTCCTCACTGTTGCTGCCTTTAAATGTTGTGTGTTTGAATATTAAACATCCAGCTTGACCTGCTTATATGATGGTCAGCTGTACCATTAAAACCACTAACAAATAGTGTGCAACACTGATTATGTTCAGATCTTGTGGATGTTACACTGACATGTACCAACTACCTAAACATTGTTGCCAAGAACACCTCTTCAAGTTTAAAAATTCTTCTGGAATTGTTGGATGATCATGACGGAGAGATCAAAGTGTTCTCTTGGCCTCATTTCCCCAGATCTCCATCCAACTGACCATCTGTGAGATGTGCTGGATAAACAAGTCAAATCCAAGTTACTTGCTTGGCAAAAAAAACACCGTCCAAACACGCATTACGATTGGTGCTTGAAAGTTTGTTGAACCCTTTAAAAAAATTTTCTGCATAAATATGACCTAAAACAACATCACATTTTCATTTCACACACATCCTAAAAGTAGGTAAAAAGAACCAGTTAAACAAATGAGACAAAAAAATTATACTTGGTAATTTATTTTACTGAGGAAAATTATCCAATATTAGATATTAGTGAGTGGCAAAAGTATGTGAACTTCTAGGATTAGCAGTTAATTTGAAGGTGATATTAGTCATTTGTTTTCAATCAGTGGGATGACAATCAGGTGTGAGTGGGCACCCTGTTTTATTTAAAGAACAGGGATCTATCAAAGTCTTTTTGACTGTTTTTGCTTTTTGTCTTTTTGAATGTTTGTGGAAGTGTATCATGGCTCGAACAAAGGATATTTCTGAGGACCTCAGAGTTGTTGATGCTCATCAGGCTGGAAAAGGTTACAAAACCATCTCTAAAGAGTTTGGACTCCAATGTATACCAATATACACACAAAATACTGAAAGCAAAGGTTCTCACAGTTTTGCCACTCACTAATATGTAATATTGGATCATTTTCCTCAATAAATAAATTACGAAGTATAGTATTTTTTTATTTTTTTTAACTGGGTTCTCTTATCTACTTTTAGAAGTGAAAATCTGATGATGTTTTAGGTCATATTTATGCAGTCATATAAATTCTAAAGGGTTCACAAAGTTTCATGCTGCGTCATGTAGCCAGGTAAGTTAGGGACTACTAAGATGTGGCTCTTCCTCACTTGTATGGAGCTGTGTTGAAAATTGATTACTGTTAAAGATGGCTCAATAACTAACTTATTTCACAAACTGTCAATGAACCACTATGCATAATTTGAAGATTATAACAAACCAGTCAAAAAGTGCCTTATGACAAGAAAAGCAACATATGGGTTTCCTTAGATTTAAATTTCCTTCAATAATAATTCCAGTTTTTGCAGACATGGTAAAGTAAAGCGAGCAGGCGAAAAATGCACAAAACAGGTTCATTGGTAAGATACTGGACACCTCACCCTGAGACGAAATCTGGATAGATTTCTTCATGTGGCTCTGTATAGATCACTGTTAAGCCTGTGTGTCACCAATGCTGCAGCCCGGGGTTTGATGCCCAGCCACACCGACTTATGTCAGTCCTCTTGTGGTACTGTGAAGCCTAGTGGTTAAGGTACTGGACTATGGACCAGAAGGTCCAGGGTTCAAATCCCACCTCTCCCATGCTGCCACTGTTGGGTCATTGAGCAAGACCCTTGACCCACAATTGCTTGGATTGTAAGAATGTACCAATTGTAAGTTGCTTTGAATAAGGACGTCTGCTAAATGCTGTAAATGTAAATGAAACCGGACTTGAGTGCTACAAGACTACCGCACTCTGTTAGCTCAGGGACATGGCCTCAACTTTGAGAGATTTCTTTCCCCTTTCAGTCACTTAAGACCCTCCCTCCAACTTATTAAATAAATTATTGAATAGTTATACATTTTTCTGGTTCCAGGTAAGTGAGATTAGGAGGAGCCTGAGCAACCTGCAAGCTGAACATGAGGATACACTGCAGAAGGTGGCAATGGAGGCAGCTCGGGGACAACAGGCTATACTGGACAGCCAGGAGCAGGCACGCCTCGCCGCCGAGGCCCAAGAAAAGTATGAGCGTGAAATGCTGCTGCACGCTTCTGACGTGGAGGCCCTGCGAGCGGCCAAAGCCCAGGCTCAGCATGCATTGCAGCTCCGTCAGCAGCTCGAGGAAAAGCTTCAGACGGTCAGTGCTCAGCTGCTCGAGGTCCGTATATCTTGGGAGGAGCAGGAGAAAATCCTCAAAGTAAGTTTTGTTATTTTCTTTCTGGCTTTATTTATGGTGGTAGAGGTTATAATTGTATTGGTTCTTGCTTTCCATGTATGCTCATTTATTGCACTGTTTGGGTATTAGTACGGAACTTGGGGTGTGTTTGAAATCGCACTCTATTTACTATTTAGGGATCTAGTGAGGGTCGGCCATTTGTAGGGCTGTCGGAATTCTCAGTGGACAAATCAATTCCCTGTATAGTACAATACTTTGTTACCCATAATGCACATACTTGGGGACTAACGTACCACAACACAGTGGTGTCCTTTGGCTTTTCTCAGCAAAGATGACGGATAATCTGAAACCACTGGAGGGACGAATTTTGTGTACAAAAATAAGTAAAAACTTGACTATTAACGGACAAACAGTCGATGATAATGTGTTTACTGGAGAAAATAGTGCATTTAGTATTTATGTATTCCTCATGGTTTTAGTTCGTCTGGCAAATGAGTGAAATTTTACACTTGACAAGTAGCACTGTCAGCTAAATTAAAACATCGCTAAACTGTATTATTCTGAAGTCTTGTGACTGCACCGGTAGGCTTGTTGATGTTTCGGTTGGTTTATGTGACGAAACATCAAGATTTCTTTCTGGCGTAAGTGGTGTGTGAGTTCCCTCGTTTGTGGTGAACACTGCTACCCCTGTAATAGTGTACTACACAGGACACACACCATAGTGATTAGTGAATGAGTAAATGAGTGGACCATTTCAGACATACCCATAGGTTTAAGTACAGTGGTACCTCAGTTCTCTTCATTAATTCATTCCATAAGTCTTGTCTAGAACCTAAAACGACAGTACCGAGCAAATTTTTCCCATAAGGAATAATGTAACTTGAATGAATCCGTTCCAAACCCCCCAGAAAATTTACACTGTACAAGACGTTATATGCATTAATGGAGTTGTATTATACAGGTGCTCCCTGATTTACGAAGGGGAAATGTTCAGAGAGGTCCATAATAAATTAAATGTGTCATGAACTGAGGAGTTTGTTAGAGTGGTCTATACGGACCCTATGATAAGTAAAGATAAGTAAGTTAATGTTTAAAACACTTGCATTAACCTACAGTTGGCCAAAATAATTAGTACAAAGCTTATTTTATTATGAAGTGTTAAAAAATCACATGTGATTTAGTGAATAATGGGTGGAAAGTGAAAAGTAAAAGCAAAACACTTACTCTATTGATGAACTCTAGGTGCTTGCATAGCTGCTAAGCTAAATGTAGCCTGAGTTCTGGAGCATTAAGTTCCTGTTTTCTTTTTGCGTTTTCAGTCAATACAACCCTTTTTAGGACCCATGGAGACTTATTTGCGCTAAGAATAAAGAAAAACACGACGAAAATAGCAGTTTAAGCAAGTGCATGGAGTACTGAGCAAACACCAAGAACCGAGACATGTTTTTCTGGTCAGAATATGTTGAGAACCAAATTCAATGAGTTCTAAAGTGGTCGTGAACTGGGGTACCACTGTACATGTTTTTTAAGAAATACAGAAACATGTTTAGTGGTTCAAAATGTGTACAGTGTATCTAGAAGGGCAGCTAACACAACTGATGAAGTTCATGTAGCTGTCACTGTTTCTGTTTACATCAGTGCGTACTAGAAGCATTAACGTGACTGTGCAGTTTTGGTTTAAAGTTGGACTATCCCTATGCAGGAGGATCAGGCTAAGATGGAATCTCGCTGCCAGGACTTACAGAAGCAGAACGAGCTTCTGCATGAGCAGATCCAGAGCATGAGTGGAAAGATGGCCACACAGCTGCAGCAGGCAGCCAGTGAGAGCTCACTGAACATTTCTCTCACTGAGGAGGGCAAATCCCAGGAGCAGCTTCTTGAGATTCTCAAGTAACCACCTTTTCTTAACTTATTGTAAAGATTGACACTTTTCGACTCTGTACTTATCGTCCTATTATCAGTCATCTTGAAACCCTCCATGGTTGTTTGTGTGTGTACTGTGGGTTGGTAGTACAGGTTTGTGCTGTTTAGCGACCGTGTTGTGTTCTGTGAAATAGGATGGAAATTTATGGAAATTCACAATAATTATAGAAAATACAGTAATGTGCTCCAACTACAGATGCACCGATTGCAATTTGACCGGCCGATTAAGAATCTAAGAATTATAAATCACGGAATTCTGAAACATTGTTCCATTGGATGTGTGCACTTTCTAGCTTTAGCGTGACCCTTTTTCCCCTTAGCTTTCAGCGGGGTGATGCTGTTTAAATGTCGTATTCAGTATGTTTTTGGAGTTGTTCCTCCATGGCTTATTTTTGCTATGCATGTACAGTGTTGCAAGCAGCATGCTCTGAAGAGCTTCCAAGCTGAAGACATGGCTGTGTCCAAAATGGATCCCTACTCTCTCATTATTATTGTACTATATAGAGAGAGACTACTTAGTTGAACAAGTAGCGCACAACCGAAATCTAACACTTCCTCGTCATCAACATGCAACGGGAGACATCCGGCCAGAACTGAATCGGTTATGAGAGAGCCTGATAGGCCGATCACACTGCAAACCGGCCAATCGATCGGTGCATCTCTAGTTACAACCCCGTCTAGGGAAACGTCCTAATACATAAGAGGATGGGATGATGGACCTGACACTTTTGTGTAACGGAAGACACAAATGTAGACTCGAGTGCCTGTGAACCAGTTTATATAGTTAGTTTAGAGAGAATACACAAGTAGTGATGGGACAAACAAAGGATTATTACTTACAATAGGACATGCATATAGACTTACGAATGCCATTCACAGCTTGTTACAAAAAATTTGCAGAAACTAATACACACACACTTTTTTTAACAAAAGTGTCTAAACACATAACAGTCTCTTCGTTTAAACGAGAGCTAACAAGCAAGCAAGCACATGACTGGTAACGTAGTTACACACAAACACGTTCGACGGACTTCTTCTATAACTCCCACCTCTGCTTGTGGATCTGCAGCGTTGATTGGCTGTTGAGGTGACCAGCTGTTTGCAGCCACAACGTCTGAAGTTAGGCAGATTTTAGTAGTTATTATAATGTATTAGAATTTATGACCTTGGTCTTTAAGCGAACAGATGTTCATTGGATGGTCATTGAATGGTGCTTACCTGTGTAGGTTCCACTTTTCCATTAAATGTAGTTTTCCTGCAAGGTTGCTTTGTAAGTGGCTCTTATTCGAATCTTTAATATCTTAGCATTAGTTTTGGTAGCCCTAGCTGCAGCGGTCTGTCAGCTTGTTTTTGCAACAAATAAAATATATGTATTTTATGTTTTTTATAGTGGGTGTGCATTAGGATAAGCTACGTATTTCTAGATGGCAATATTAATCACATTTACTAGCTGTGATCATTTTGTTTCTGTTTTACTTTCAATTAAAATTTCATACAGTAATAGTAGTAATATCAGCTTTCGTAATTTTCGGGGGGGGGGGGGGGTTGCTTTAATAAACTCATCGTGGAATGTTTTTTTTTATTAGGTTCGTTCGTCGGGAAAAAGAAATAGCAGAGTCACGTTTTGAAGTGGCCCAGGGTGAGAGTCTAAGACACAAGCTGCGAGTGGAGCACCTAGAACGGGAGCTGAAGGAGGTGCAGAACTCTCTCAGTGCTGAGAGGGAGAGAATGCAGGTAGGAAGGAAACTCTACAAACCCTGCCACATATAATGGAACCAATACACTTGGAGGATATTTAACCAGATTTTAAACTTTGTAGCAAAAAAATAAAGCTCAGCTGTGACACCAAACAATGTCTGATTAATAGCTAAACATTCTGGCTTTGTGAAGCATCCCTCAAACAAATTACTTTATTGGCTTATTTTTTCCCAATCATGTAGATCACTCAGCATTGTTGAAAACAGGATAGAATACTATTGTAATCTTTATTTTTAAAACGAATACTGTGATAAGTCTAAATATGCAAACGAGCCTGTTGTTGAATGGGAGAGCATACAAACCTTGTAGAGCTGTTGGATTTGAATAATTCAATGAAAACCAAATTAAGTCAATTGAAACTATGGTAAGGATTATAAAACTCTTAAAAAATCAAGAAGGAAATCCAGTATGGAGTGTGGCAGATTAAAGCCAGAGGAGGAGCAACAAAATACTAACTGCGATTAGCGATTATATGTTGTTATATTATATTATATTATATTATATAGACAAAATGAGAACAATAAACCCAGGAAATCATATTCTAGAATTTTTAAAGAATTTAATTGTAAATCATGGTGGAAAATAAGTATTTAGTCACCCACAAACAAGCAAGATTTCTGGCTCTAACAGACCTGTAACTTCTTTAAGAAGCTCTTCTGTCCTCCACTCGTTACCTTTATTAATGGCACCTGTTTGACCTCGCTATCTGTATAAAAGACAACTGTCATGGGACCAAAGTAACAAAGGCTACCATCAGTAACACGCTACGCCGAGTGAGACTCAGATCCTGCAGTGCCAGGCGTGTCCTCCTGCTTAAGCCAGTACATGTCCAGGCCCGTCTGATGTTTGCCAGAGAGCATTTGGATGATCCAGAAGAGGATTGGGAGAATATCATGTGGTCAGATGAAACCAAAATAGAACTTTTTGGTAAAAGCTCAACTCGTGGTGTTTGGAGGAAGAAGAATGCTGAGTTGCACCATATCTACTGTGAAGCATGGGAGTGGAAACACCATGCTTTGGGGCTGTTTTTCTGTAGAGGGGACAGGACGACTGATCCGTGTTAAGGGATGAATGAACGGGGCCATGTATCGTGAGATTTTAAGCCAAAACTTCCTTCCATCAGTGAGAACATTGAAGATGGAACATGGCTTGGTCTTCCAGCATGACAATGATCCCAAACACCTCTCAGGCAACGAAGGAGTGGCTCCATAAAAAAGCATTTCAAGGTTCTGTAGTGGCCTAGCTAGTCTCCAGACCTCAACCCCATAGAAAATTTGTGGAGGGAGTTGAAAGTCCGTGTTGCCCCAAAACATCACTGCTCTAGAGGAGATCTGCATGGAGGAATGGGCCAAAATACCAGCTACAGTGTGTGCAAACCTGGTGATGACTTACAGGACACGTTTCACACCTCTCATTGCCAACTTCTGAATACTTATTTTCCACCATAATTTACAATAAGCTTTAGAATATCTTAGCCTTTTCACCCTGTTCTCCTTCTGAAAAAGTGGTTTCTTCGCCGACTTCCTTCGCATAAGACCATTCCAGATCAAGCTTCTTAGTTACAGGTCTGTGAGAGCTGGAAATCTTGCCTGTTTGTGGGTGACCAAATGCTTATTTTCCACCATGATTTACAATTAAATTTTTTGAGAATCCTACAATGTGATTTCCTAGGTTTTTCTTTTTTTTTTTCCCCCCCATTTTGTCTCTCATAGTTGAAGTGTACCTATAATTACAGACCTCTCTCATCTTTCTAAGTAGGAGAACTTTCACAATCAGTGGCTGACTAAATACTTTTGTGGGTTTTTTTTTTTTGTTGTTTTTTTCCTTTCTTCAACCTCAATAGATTCCATAATTTTATTCTTCTGTTTGGTCTGGGAAAATATGCCTTTTGTTAAAATAATGAAATTTCATTTGATATATTTTTCACCAACCTGAATGTTCAGAACTTGATTAAACATTTTGTTCTCATATGTGGTTCGTATTTTTTAAGTAAAAAAAAAAAAATCTTGATGAACATGCTCTAATAGCAGTGATACCCTAATTTGTGCCTGTGTTAGTAATTTCTGTTCTTCTAAATGCATAGCACTGTTCTGTAGCCTTGTTGTGTAATATTTCTTATTTGTATGAAGGTTACAGCCAAAACCTTGGCCCAGCATGATGAGCTGATGAAAAAGACTGAGACCATGAATGTGTTGATGGAGACCAACAAAATGCTGCGGGACGAGAAGGATAGATTGGAGCAAGAGCTCAAGCTGACTCAAGCTAAGGTACGAGTGACCAGAAGGAGAAGTCCTAAATGGAAGTGTTGTGTTCAGTTTTCCCTTTTTCAGTCCTGTATTCATTTTAATGACACAAAAATATTTGTGCAATAAGTTTGTTTAGAGGAAGAAAAATATTTCAGTACTTGTTTTCAGCAACAAATTTTTTTCAAATGCAGATTTCAATATGATTTAATTGTATATTTGATGTCAAAAAATACAGGTATAAGCCGAAGTCTTACAATTATAATAAATTGTAATAGGAAATAAAAAATCTGCATTTGTAACAGCTATGAGTCATTGTGTACTCATTGGAAATGGCGGTGCACTGTTACCTGTGTAATGTAGTTATCTGGGAGTGCTTCTGTAGAGAGAAGAAATGGTAAACCTCTCTTCTGATGGAGAGAGAACACGTGGCTTAAATTAAAAGCACTTTTTAAAAGCATATTGAGATTTTTGACTGAAAAGTGGAAGTGCCTGTCCTGCTGTAAGTAGTGCTTCCACTACCTGTATACTCTCTCTCAACTTTGACTATATAAACTGGCTTCTGTCAAAAGTATGAGGCATTTGAATCACTTTTCTTGTGAAAATACTCCTTAAATTTACTCCATAAAATACTGTGACTATGATAATGTCATATAGTCTTTTGATAGGTCAACGCAGAGCATAATGCGGCCATTAAAAGGGACGTACTTGTATTATCACCTAAACAGGATTTTTTGCCAACAGATTTTGTAGCCTGACTCCATTTGGTATCAGTAGAACTGAAAGGGTTGAAAGAAAGAAATCAAGTTTTGTCCTAACAGCTCTTTGTCAGAGTGAAGTTGGTGAGCAGCAGTTTGATTCTCACCTTTCAGGTACACAAGTTGGAGTTGGACATCTTGCCGATGCAGGAGTCCAATGCCGAATTGAGCGAAAAGAGCGGCATGCTACAGGCTGAGAAGAAACTTTTGGAAGAGGACATCAAACGCTGGAGGGCTCGCACTGAGGTCAGCACAGCTTTGTTCAGTTTGCTTTTTGGCAGACAGATGCAGATGGATGTTGGTGCTCAATGGTGCTCATACTAGGTATGTTATATCTAGTATGGAAGCTATAATGAAAAAGTCCCCCAATCTCATTAGGCCAGAGAGGTTGCTCAAATAATTGCTAAACTTAACAAAAAGGAATCAGCTCAGTTGTGGAAAAATTCCTCCTCTTATATCAGAAAAATGTTTGACATATTGCTGTGTGTCTAGGTGTGTGTGTGTGTGTGTGTATATGTGTGTGTATATACTGCATCTATATACTTTTTAGTCCTTTATTCTGTATTCTAATGGTCAGGACCACCACACATCAGGTACTACTTAGGTGGTGGATTGTTCTCAGCACTGCAGTGACACTGATGAGGCTGTGCTGTTAGTGTGTTAGTGCTGACGTGTAGTTGGTGACCAGAGATTCTGGTGGCTGGATATTTTTGGTTAGTGGGCTAAGATGTGTTTTTCATTATTTTCTGATTGTATTACAGTTAATATAAATTAAAGGGTGGCACAGTGGCTTGGTGGATTGCACCGTCGCCTCACAGCAATATATATATGAAATGGCCACTGATGCTGATGGCGACTTTAAATAAACCAAATAAAGAAACAACTATACATTTAAGTGTTAGATTTTGACATTTGATTTTAGATCTGGTCAGCCGTTTCTACCAGCACAATATTGATTCATCCCACTTGTCCTGTCGTTTCTGCTATTTACATCTGTTGTCTAAAGTGATTGATTTTTTTTTTTTTTTTTTTTTTTTTTTACTTTTTTTGAGTGATTGAGCTCTGGCTGAAAATTAAAAATTTTAGGTACCTCCAGTGGTGCTCCTTCGTGTTAAGGGTGTAGTCATTTATTCCTGAGCTCAGAAGATAGGCTAGTCAAGAAGACATTCCTTCCTCTCTACAGTCTCTATACCAATGGTTTAAACTGTACCCCAACTGTGGAGTTTTTCAGGCTTTGTTCAAGCTAGGGGTGGGCGATATAGTAAAAATTGTATCACTATTTAAATAGATTTTCACGACGCATGTGATCGCAGACAAATTGCCTGAGTAGCAACAGATTGTCAAACTACTATTGAAATAGTTTCTCATATTTAGGAAAGTGATTTATATTCAAAATGTGCTGCACTTCATCCAATTAAACAGGACTAATTACACTCTTTCTAATGAAACATGCACTTGGTCAGTTTTCTTTAAGCACTGATGATATCCTCAGTATGCTCAAAAAAGCAAACAAAATTGATCATGATACAATGAAATATCGTTCGAGCATTAACAAAGTAATAATAGGCCTAAATAACAAGTAGACAAACGTGGGCAAACAGGTTGAAAACCACTTCTTCCATGTACTCTAATTTACTCTTTCATTCCAAAGGCATGAGTTAGGTCAATTGGAATCTCTAAATTATGAGCACACCATTATTATTGTTTGTGAACGTTTTGACCATCTCTAAAAATCTATATCAGCATTTGTAATGGAAATGTCATTTTTGTACAGAGAAAGAGAGGACAGTGCTAGAATGAAGTCAAACAAAATAAATGCAACTAAATTAATGCAGTGCGTTTTCAGACTTTGTATATGCACTGATTAAATATGTCTGTTTGCAGTCTCTTGTGAGTCAGCAGAAGGACACAGACCCAGAAGAATGTAAGCGTCTTCACTCTGAGAAAGAAGCCCATCTCAAACGCATCCAGCAGCTCACTGAAGAAAACAGCCGGCTCAAGGCAGAAGCTGCCCGGTACAATCACTCACCTGTTGGTTATTGATATCAGTTGAATGCTACATCCATACAACGCATCACCCAAAACATTAAAACACAGACCGAATAACAATGATTATAGTTACAGCAGCACATATTAAGTTCTGGAAGTTGTTTGGTGCTAAGTGGACAATTGACACTTGTATTTCATGTGCTGGAGATGTAGGAGGAATGGTCAGGAGTGAAAACCCGAGTACCGTCTTTAACCTTTTGCAGTCCTTTTGATGCCAAATGGAGTCGGGCTACAAAATTATCAGTTCAGACAGTAGATTTACCCATCAGCACCTCCTAAAAATGGAACCCCCACCGATATGAAATAGCATCATTTATATTAATAAAACACAATCACTGAATGCAACCAATACACAAGAACTAGAGATTGGCTGAGAATAATGTGAAATGTCCTGGACGCACTAAAACAAGAAAAACAAAGTCTTGAAGAGTCTTTTACACACGGGAATCAGAGCCCGACTATGAGATCCCCTGAGCAGCAGAAAAATGATTACCTTCCCCTAAAAAACATCTGCCATGAATATTGTTGATAAGTGATCGTGGTGTAAATCCCCATACAAACAAACATGGCTTCAGTATTTTTTTAATTACTTGGAATCTTATTGAAAATGAGGGCGGCTTTGTGGTGCATGTGGTTCTTTGTTGATGCGGTCACCTCGTAGCTCCAAGATCCTGAGCCTGTGTGGAGTTTGCATGTGCTCCGGTTTCCTCCCACATTCCAAAGACATGCATTAGATCAACTGGTCACTTGGCTTATTACTAGTGTGTTGATGTAACCGTGTGTCTGTCGTGAATATAGCCATTGATGCTGATGTTGACATTTGAATAAAAACTAGGGTTTTAGTATTGAAACCAAACTTCTAAGAATCAGGTACCTGTTATAAAAAAAATCTATTCCAATTCCGCTTCCTGCTGATGCAATTTATGCTTCAAATACATGGCCCGATTAGTGCAAAAAGGCATTTTTAAACAGGAACCTACCTGCTAGGACCAGGACGTCGTGTAATCACGTATGCCATCACTTAGTTTTGTTTTGAAGTTCTCCACTGGAGCCTTAGCAGAAGATGGACTGCCAAAAGCACTCAAAAGTTTGGCTCTCCTTTGAGAGAAAACGAAAAGGTTAAATGCAGTATGTGTGGAAATCTGTTTTAAAGGAGGTTGCATCTCCGATATGGCAAAACATCTGAAGCCCCTGCATGATATTGAGCTTGAGCAGTGTAATTTTTGGCCAACTCCTATACTAGCTCAAATGCTGCATTAGCCGGGAGAGTCCAAAATGCTCAGTGTGAACAAAGCAAGTAATTACTTCAGATGCGCCCACTGCAGGCCCGTATACGGGCCCACTAGGTCGCCATTATTTGCGTTCTTAATAGCATAAATATTCTGAATACACAGTCCAAAACACCAACTCAAAATATTTAATACTATTATGACTACCTGCATACCGATTTTCAACCATGTACATGCAGCCATTCGCCAGAAATCACATACCAAACACAGCTGTCCGCCATGTTTGTTTACATAAACAACCACACCTCCCCAACTATTTTGCCTTTTATAATATACTTAGGATGTAAAATAACTTTTGATTTTATTATAGAAAATTCACTTACCGTCTAAACCACTCCACGATACCGTTAAACTCCAGATAAAATATCAGTAAAGTCCTTTTTTCACTTGCTCAGGTCGTCCCATAAAAATCCATTCATTTCCAATGTAACCGGAGATGAGCGATCTTTGGCTGTGTTCTCACTACACAACACGAGGTTCCCTCTAAAGTCTACATAAGATATCCCCTATGGGAGGGCTCTGTAAATACTCAGTTCGTTATTTGTTTGTGAGCTTCCAAAGGTCATTGGTTAGCGTTTTTTTCCAGCCAGTCCAATCATACTGCCCCGGGAGCTGTTACTAGGCAGTATAGGAAACTGAACGGTCTGTGTAAGCGCTGAGTGAATGACCCACCTTCCGATGGAAAGCTAACACACTAAGCATTCCAATGAGATGTCACATGACATGCTCATGCTCACAGAGCGCGTAGGGGAGGGGTTTAAAGGGCCATACAGCCTAAAAACCAGCCTGGCTCAGCAATGCAGAGGACTACATTCAGCGTGATTTATTCAGATAAATAGCAAATAACACTGAATTGTGACTAATATTTGTTTGTTTTATTGTAGAAGACAAAAAAACTTGCAACCACTTGATTTATGATGACAGGCTTCTCTTTATTTGTATTTTTAGAGGTCATGGCCTATTTCGAGACGAATGGTGATCCATACTAACAAAGCTGTGTAACTCTCGAATACTTTGTTGTATCTGTTCCAAATTTTGGATTTAGCTTTACAAGTCTCTGGTGAAACATATAATGTGCAGCATGGAAAATGTTCAATCACCAGCATCCACACACATTATTCACCCAATAAATAAAAGGCGTTTTTTGTTTTTTTTTACATTTATTTTACTGTATTTAATCTTCCCAAATGGAACCTAAATGATGAAATTAGAAGCCTGGAGGTTAATACATATATTAGCCCAAGTGTTTACTTCAATTTAAGTCCTGAATGATCATTGTGCTATAAGCAAAACCTAAAATAACCAGTGTTTTAATGTAATAGTGCAAATCGCTTGAAAATCAGCTTAAATTCTGATCAGAACCATAGGGTTAATAACTTGTTGTAATGTCTTAAAACATTTTTCAAAACCTGTTTTTGACTGCTGGAAATTGCTGAGTTGACATACCAAAAACTTTCGATCCTCTAAACAAATGTACTGCACAGAAATCATTTTTGCTTTTTTAAAATTATGTCAAGAACTGAAATGGGTAATGGGATTCATGTGTTATGGCCAGGCGACTGGATCAGAGCATCTTCTAAACATTAAGGCTTCTGGGGTTCTCATGGACAGCAGGCTCTGGGTCATGTTCTGCTGGGGAGCCTTGGGTCCACTCATTCATGTGAACATTAATTTGACTCCTAATACCTACCTAAGCAATTAAGGCCCAGGTTTTTAAATGTTTTGGCTGATCAGTGTATAGTTTCTCTCTAATTGACTGATTGACATTCCTTAGTTGAAGATGATATTCTTACTGTTTTTGCCTCTAATTCCCTGCACTTTGTACTTAGTTATTTATTTTATTTCCATATCTTCGTATGTACAGTATCTTTATGCTCAGTTTTTATTGTTAGTGCTGTCGCTTCACAGATCCATGGGTTCCCCGATTCTGTCCTGACCTTGGACTCCAAAGACATGTTAGGTTAATTGGTTGCTCTGAATTGGCCCCGTATGAATGTATATGTGTGATTGGTTGGGCCTGGAGCAGGATGGGCTCCGCCAGGCTACTGCCAAATCTAGTGTATAGTCTAACGGGGCAAATAAAGTCATTTTCTCAGTATTTATTTAGCAGGATATTCACGTACTAAGCCCTTCAGAGGGCCGAATAGGAACATCTGTATCAATGTCAGGAGCATAACTCTATAACTTATTTCTTGCTTCTCTACAGGAGCAGCGGCTCAGTCACTACACTGCAGTCCCAGGTGCAGAACCTACGTGAGAATCTTGGTAAGGTGACGATGGAAAGGGAAACCCTCAGGAAAGAGCTAGAAGCCAAGAAACTGGACATCCAGGAGAAGCTAAAGACCATCACTCAAGTCAAGAAGATTGGCCGTCGCTACAAGACGCAATATGAGGAACTCAAACTTGAACATGACAAGGCAAGTTTGGGAGGCGGTCTTTTCTGACTGTTTTCTATTTTCAGAAAGTCCTGTGACAATACCTAACCAACTTTTGCTAAATAAAAGCAGCGTCTGTGTGATGGCATAATAATGCCGAGGAACCATTACTTGAATTGAAGTCATTTTAATGAAGTTCTTTATCCTCTCCCTTCATGAAGATGGTGGCGGCTACGGCCTCAGCTCCAGCCCAAGACCAGGAGACTCAGCAGGCCTCGGCGCAGGAACTTCAGAGCCTCCGAGATTCCCTCAGCCAATCTGAGGCTAGAACTAGGGAGCTGGAGAGCCAACTAGAAACACTGAACAGGGTGGGTTTAAAGTCTCCCAATAGCCCTCTAGTTGTTTTGCATGTGTTGTGTGAGGAGTTCATGCTTGACTGGATTTTTATATTTATGTGACTGTCACTGGTTCAATGCTGCAGATTGTTTTCGTTGTCTAGTAGGTTGTAGGTTTGGGTTTTTGATACAGGCCTGTTTTGACCATACGAGGCAGTCATAATTAAGTTTAATCACTGTTCACTATTTTATTCATACTAAGGCACTATTGGTCTATAAGGTTCTGACCTGGCAAGGATAGTAAATGATTTTGAGCACTGTTGCATAAATATATATATATGTGTGTGTGTGGATAGATAGATAGATAGATAGATATATCTATATATAATTGATTTCCATTTCATAATAATGGTATTGAATTATTTAAGTAAAAAATGCATTCTATTTAAATTTCTATTGTACTCTCACTGGCCACCTTATTAGGTACATCTAATTGTTTCTACACCCATTGTCCATTTCATCAGTTTCACTAACCATATAGAAGTGTGTTGTAGTTCTACAGTTACATGATCCCACAACTCTAACTACTGTGCCGCCTCTGAACTTGAATTTGGAATTATGCAAATGTGTTCGAAACAGTTACTGTCAGCTGCTTTAGATTTCTAGCCATCTAGTTAAGAGTTTCAAAAATGTTATGAGTTCCTAAGTTCGGTGCTTAAAGTGTTTGTTTGACCCTCTACAGACAGTAGGGGAGCGTGAGGCTGAGACACGCACAGCACAGGATCAAGCCACCCGTCTGCAAGGGGACTTGACGCGCCTGCGGCAAGAACTGGTGGACAAGTCGGTCCAGGAAGAGCGACTCCGACAGCAGCTGGCTGACAAGGAGGAGAGGACCAGGAAGGCATTTGTTGGTGCGAAACAGAAAATCAACCAGCTTATGGGTAAGAACTTAGATTTACAGCATTTAGCAGGCGCCCTTATCCAGATCCACTTATAATTGATACATTCTTACAATCCAAGCAGTTAAGGGCCTTGCTCAAGGAGCCAAGTGGCAGCTTGGCAGAGGTGGGATTTGAACCCTGGACCTTTTGGTCCATAGTCCAGTACCATAACCGCTAGGCTACCACAGTCCTGACCACTTTCCACACAAAACAGGCAAAGGCCGGGGTTTGGGGTGTGTGTTATTAGAAAGATATTCAATATAATATACTTTGAGGGCAAATCGCAGGTGTTTAAAGGAGATCTCAAGGTGCTTGACCCTGTTGTGCACTGAGCGTGGGTTGAATTTCTACTTGGTATGGAGATGGCGTCTTTGATAGTCAGTTGACTTGTTGCTCCGTGTTTGCTCAGATGTAAAGGGTCAGCTGGTGAAGGAGAACGAGGAGCTGAAGCAGCAGCGCGAGGAGCTGGAGGTGCGCGTGAACGCGTTGCGCTCGCAATATGAAGGACGCCTGAGCCGACAAGAGAAGGAGCTACGGGACCTGCGAGAGCAGCAGGAAAGACATGTGGAACAGAGAGATGAGCCAGTTGAGCAAGGCCCAAGCAAGGTAACGTTTGAGGGAAGGTTAAAAAGTTGGCTTTATTGGCGAGTTTATTGTTTATGGTTTAATGTTGGAGGACATCCGTAGGTAATGTTGGGCGGTATAGATGTTTTCTCTACCATCATGGGGGAGGGACGACAAACATTACAGTAAACAAATGATAGTGTTTACATGTGATATTACAAGAAATTCACTAATCACAGGATCAGACATCTCACACTGACCAATTTCCACACAAAACAGGCAAAGGCCGGGGTTTGGGGTGCATGTTATTAGAATGATATTCAATATAATATACTTTGAGGGCAAATTGCAGTTGTTTAAAGGGGTTTTTAAGGCGTAGAGAGGGCTGTTACAATCAATGTATTCACAATGGCATTTCTGAGACACAGAAAACAATCAATTTTATAGAATTTATTAATCTTACATGGAATGGTAAAGAGAGGAGACAAGCCAAGAAACACCCTGTCTATAATATTTAAACAGTTTCAATTGCGTTCAACCCACCATCCACTTTGTAAGATAAAACATCCTAGTTTCAAATACATTATGCATTAATATCAAGAAGACAGCTGAATTCGAAACAAAAACACACTGCATTTACATTTACAGCATTTAGCAGACGCCCTTATCCAGAGCGACTTACAATTGGTACAATCTTACAATCCAAGCAATTGTGGGTTAAGGGCCTTGCTCAAGGACCCAACAGTGGCAGCTTGGCAGAGGTGGGATTTGAACCCTGGACCTTCTGGTCCAGAGTGGATTCCCCTTCTGGTCCAGAGTCCAGTAAGTTAACCACTAGGCTACCACAGCCCAGTTTATAGTGTTCATAATATTTGATTTTGAAACATGTTTGCCATAAATAAATAATCAGAACATTGTGCTCTGAAATGGAAGAAAAAAAGTGTTCTAATATAAACACGAAATGAACGTTGAATTGATCTTATAACCAATTTATTTGGCGCCATTTAGTGGCCATTGTGTCAATAACAGCGTCTTTGTCTGAGGCCTAGGCTGTCTTTCGACTTGTCTAGCAGTGCTGTAAGCAGGGGAGTCCAGTGGGTGAAGCAGAAATTTAATATACCATCACCATTTTTGAATACACTCACCATTTGAATACCACTGTATCCCAGAATGCCGGCATACCGCTCGACCCATAGGTGCTGAAAAGAACATGTAATATTCTTCACTTAATTTGGTTGGATCGGTGTGGTTTTAGACTCAATGTGGCTTAGCCAAGGTTGACGTTTGTCACTTTGTCAACCGCTGATCCAATGTGCTTTGTTTCCAGACTCAGGAGCAGCCAAGGACTACAGAACAGAGACAGATTTCTCTAAAGTCCACACCCGTGGCTGAAAGGGGCAGGTATGTAATTCTGTACTGACTAGAATTTGTCCTGTTTTTGATTAGTAAAGTATGCCGGTGATTAATATTAAACAAACAGTATTCTCTTTCTCAGTGCAAGTGCCTCTGAGCCTCCCACAGCTAATATAAAACCTACTCCACTGGTAGCAACCCCCAGCAAACCCCCAGCCATTCAGGGGAACAAGGCAACTCCAAGAGCAAGTATCAAACCAATGATCACTCCTGCCCCTGTGCCCACACCCACCCCTACTGCCACAGTGATGCCCACCACCCAGCAGGAGAGCCAGGAAAGTAAGTATTATCTTTAATAAGTGTATACACATGAACTTCGCCTTCCTCCCTCACAGTTCACAGTTGTAATCCTATAAAAATAACATTTAAAAACAATAATAATATCGGCAAATCTAACAGCAGGAGAAAACACAAACTGTTAATAAGCGAAATCACATGGATGTTATGAACAGGAATCTCTCTCTCTCTCTCTCTCTCTCTCTCTCTCTCTCTCTCTCTCTCTCTCTCTCTCTCAAAGGTTCAATATTTTACTATTACAGTTTACTGCATTTTATTATTACACTCATTATATGATTTGTAATGGAAATATTTGTTGTCTTTTCATTAGTGGTCTCAGACCTTTGGCCCCTACTGTACATCTTCTGGACACTTATTCCTGATGTAGACCAGTTAATGTCCTGTTTACCTAGTTTTTGACTTTGAAATCTGGAATTTTGTGTAAGCAATTTATTTTCTTTAGAATGGCACTTTTCTTGAACACTAGTTGTTTTTCTCCAGCACTTCAGGCAGAGGCTACTTTGGAGCATGTACCCGTGTATGGCAGTGCCAGTGGCTCAGTACGCTCTACCAGCCCTAATATTCAGACCACACTGGCTCAGCCCATGCTGAGCCTCCAGCAGAGCCAGGCAACTGCGTTTGTTCAGCCCACTCAGCAGCAGAGCCTTCCTCCTGCTGAGCCAGCTAATCAAGAACCCACCTCTGGCACGATGATGATGGAGGCCACACCCAGCACATCGCAGATCGAGAGACCCTCCACATCCACCGCTGTTTTTGGAACAGGTGATTGGAAGCTTTTCCCAGTGCTGTAGACTGTACAGGATGCTATCCATGTAAAACTCAATGGAATGCAAGAGAAGTGGAAGAACGTTCCCTTTGAGTTCATTTTCTTTAATCATGTTGAACATAAGTCAGTAGAGGGAGTGTGATGATGCGGGCAAAGTTCTAGTGGGGAAAACCCTGGTCTAGGTATCCCTGATGGTGTCAGTTTGACACATGCAACCTAGTTAAACATCACTTTGGATCAAGCAGTCATAACATTTTGGGTCAACACTTGAAAAACTTGCTTACTAAAGTGTTGCTTCACATCTCGCCTACCTCTTCATGGCTATTTTTGGTGACTTAACAAAGTTACAAAAAAATAGACAAAGACTGACAGTTTTTTACCATGATGTTGACATAATGTGTGTTACAATGTACATGGACAGTTTCTATTCATTTCATTGTGCATTTTACTCAAAAAGCCTCTTTAACAAATGAGGAGGTGAGAAGGGGGTGTGGCCAGTAGCACGGCTCAGTATTACCATATGGTGCTAGTTGTGTAGGCGACCTTGTCAGTAGGATTAAAGTGACACCTACCGATCGGTCAGCTGAGAGCTTGACGTCTTAACTGGGCACCTTTTCATTGCTGGCAAGACGTTTGTCACATTGCAAGAATGGCGAGGGCGAGAGCTGAGGTTGGCAGCTTTTCGTGATAAAGTGCATTGAGGGTAATCCGTCCTGCCAATCACAAGTGGCGAGAGATTAGACTGTATATTCCAAAAGTTGTAGCACTCCTTTCTTACAAGATTAATAGCCATTTATTAGCATAATGAAACTGGAGGCACCCAACTGTTGTGTCTCTGAGTGAAATCTTGGTGCTGGAAGAAAGTTAGTTATTAGTGTGTAAATTAGAATCTGTAACATGGAATTTGCTCTGCAGTTTCAGCCACTCCTGGCAGCGCCTTAAGCAAACGGCCCCGGGAGGAGGAATTGGAGAGCGTTTCAGTGGACATTGATACTCATGAGGAGCCCACTGAGCCTCCTAACACCAAGAAGCTCCGTATGCAGAGAGTAGAGCTGGAGGTGAGGTTTCAGCCTGAAACACACATGGCTAAGAGATTAGACCTGGCCTACAGCACACATCAGTGCTGATCAGATTTAGTATGTTTACGTCTTGTTTCACTGCGTGAACTTTAACGAGTGTGTGCTGCTGTAGGTGGAGATGCTGGCTGAGAACAGCGCTGACGCCGAGTGTGTCGTGCCAGGAGGAAGTCAGGAAACACCTGATGCTAGTGAAGTAAGTGTGGGCATCATGAATCATTAATTGATAGATTCTAGGGGTATGACAGTGGAATCTGTAGGTGGAATTTTTACATCGCGATGCATATATGCGATATCACATGCATTCTGTTTATTACGCGATCTGATGGAATTGCATTTTTTTAACACCAAAGGCAAATATCAGTACACCCCTAATAGGGGAATATTCAAAATTTTTAGTGATGCATGATATATCGGCAGCCGATATATGGATTTTTTTTTCCTCTTATTGGTATCGGCCCGATATAAGAATTTTAGCCAATATTAGAATCGATATTTATTATATATTTACATATGAACATTTCTTTGTTTTTTCTTTTGGCTGTTACCCATTAAGCAAAATATCTGATATTACTGAGTGTATAGTTCTGTATGCAGTTCTATTGTTTGTTGGAGCTTCTCAATCTTAAACTTTCTTACACATGTTCTTGTTGCTGTCTGTAACAATTGAAGGCTACAAAAAGATTCTTACCTTCTTAAAGGAAGGTTAGAAAATTCAATGAAGCCATTTTTCCTTCGAGTGAACTGCAACTTATGTTTACAGTAATAGTCATGTCTGATTTATGTTTTATTTGCTTATTATTGTTTTATTGCTAAAATGAATTGCTGCTCTAGGTTTTTAACAGCGGTTCATATATGGATTATCATGTGAACGTTTCTTAAATGCAGAAAGGTTACATTTTTGGCTTTTAACATCGGTATCGGCCACAATAATGTGCTAATTATCTCTCATCGTATCAGCCCAAGAAATTCAATATCGGTGCATCCCTAAAAATATTGTACTTCATATGAAAACTAGAGAGGTGAATTTCCTGAAGAAAATGTGAGTGTGATTGCCGCTTTGCAGTGGTTGACCCTGAGCGTACCTAAGGGGATAGAGGGGCATCACAGAGTGCACCCGGGACCAAGCCTGCCGAATTTTGTGGCTGTAGTTCGAAAACTGACACGAGTTACGGTCAGTGACCCGCCAGGGGCCCCATGGGCATCACATGTCACCTCAGATTGCACCCAGGACCGAGCCTGCTGAATTTCGTGGAGTTAGTCAATGCCCCCATGTTTCCCATTCGTTAACATGGGGTCCAAATCATGACTTTGAAGGGTCCCATAGCCACTACCCAAGGGCCAGTAATTTCCAAAATCACACAAACTCTCTTCCATTATGACCTTAACTATCCTGCCAAATTGTGTTTCTCCAGATTTAAATTTTATTTTTCCTCATTCATTAAAATTGGGCCCATTTATTTCCTATGGGAAAATTTGGACTTTTAGAAAGTTTGACTGAGAGGCCCTATACAAGCACACCATTCCCGACCTGACCAGACACATTGGTGCTGGAACGGGGCCAATATCTCAAATTGCGGCAGTTGATAGCCTGGCAAAAACGTGGAACAATAGTAAGAAGTAGAAGAAAAAGAAGACTTTCAGTTAAGTGTGATTGCCTCCATAGGCAATCAAACTAATTATGCACTTATTGTTAGGGCTGTGCAAAAAAATTGATACAGCAATAAATATATATTTATTTTCAAGATATACTACATTTATTTTATATAAGGAAGAAAAAAACACTTTTTATGAGGTGTAAACTACAATCTCCACACTGTAGATGTCGCAGTACAGTGTTTTGTCCACTCAGTTATCAGTGATGTGGTATATTAAGAAGGTTCAGACTGTACACTGTAACTTGTATTTCAGCTGGTTTTATATTTTCAGTGAACCATGTTGAATATCACAATATGCATCGTTCGCAATGTGTCGTGACCCATGAATCGAATGTTAGCTCTTGTACAATTATAGTATACCAACGATAAAGCTGTGCTGTGCTGAGGTGAACTATTAACCAGAAGGTTCAGGGTTCAGTTGTTGGCCCCTTGAGCAAGGCCCTTAATCCTCAATTGCTGGATCTTATCTTGTAGGAGCTAGAGGGCTACCCCACCTTGGAGGATGGCGATGAGGAGTCTGGGGCCTCTCAGTCTGTTCCTGTGGAGTTTCTCCTGTCTGAAGTGATGGACACTCCTCACACCCAGAGTCAGGATGAGACTGACAAGAACGTCATTGTCATTGTCAGCGACTCAGAAAATGAGGATGAGCAGGAGGAGACTGATGAAGAGGAACAGGTAACACCAGTACTTTTCATAAGCTTTAGTGACTGTAAGTCAAATAACCACTCGTTGCGTCATCTCTGAACACATAAGATGCCAAACCTTTCAGCTGGAAAAATGTCTTTCTGCTGCAAAGCTTGGATGGTAGGGTCAGAATTTGGTATGAACAGCATGAAAGCATGGATCCATCCTGCCTTGTATTAATGGTTCAGGCTGGTGATGGAGGTGTAATGGTGTGGGAGATTTTCTTAGCACACTTTGGGCCCCTTAATACCAACTGAGCATTGCTTAAATGCCACAGCCTGCCAGGGTTGTTGCTGACCATGTTTATCCCTTTATGATTACTCTGTACAAATCTTCTATGCGTCATGTCACAAAGCTCAAATAATTTCAGACTGGTTTCTTGAACGTGACAAAGTTCACTGTACTCGAATGACCTTCACACTCACCAGATCTCAATCCAACAGAGCAAATTTGGGATGTGGCAGAACAGGAGATTTGCATTATGGATGTGCAGTCGACAAATCTCCAGCAACTGTGATGCTATCATGCCAATATGAACAAAAGTCTCTGAATGTGTCCAGCACCTTGTTGAATATATGCTATGAAGAATTAAGGCATCTCTGAAGACAAAAAATGGTCCATCTTGGCATTATCAAGGTGTACCTAATAAAGTGAACGTATTGTACCATTATTTGCTTGGCAGAGCAGTCATTTATACAAGAAACATGAGCTACACATGCTACTTGTGGGAAACTGTTGCATTCCCATACGTCGAAATGGCCGATGTGCTGAAGAGGCGTTAAAACTCATCAACCTAACAACCTACTGAGTAATAGATTGAAAGTGAAAGGTAAAAGCAAAACACTTGCTCTCTTGGTGAACTCTGGGCACTAGCGTAACTGCTAATGCTAACTGTTCAAAAGGATTCAGTTCCTGTTTCGCTTTCAGTTGGCTCTTATGAAGTAACCTTTTTAGGACCTATAGAGACTTATTTGCACTAAGAATACAGTACTGTAGATGTAAAAATAATGAGAAATTGGGTAAACACTGTGGAGATCTTCTCTGATCTCAGATCTTCTCTATTGTGAACCTGAATCACTGCACTGTGTTCTGAATCGTGACTAGAGTTTTGGCTGAAACGAGTCACGTGACTCAACTCGTACAAGTTTGAGCAAGTGTGCTGAGTACCGAGACACATTTTTCTTGTCAAAATGTTTCAAGAACCGAGGTACCACTATATAACCTTATTCAGTTGACCAATGCCTGAATGGATGTTATGCAGTGCAAGTCCTGTAACTGAACTGTGCTGCATGTGGTTTCAATCTCTTTAGTCCTTACGAAAGATAATAGCTTGACATGTTACTTTTGCATATCTCAGGACTATGAGGAGGAGGAGGATGATGAAGAGGATGACGACGACGATGAAGGTGGAATTGGAGTCGAGGGAGACGAGAGCAACGAGGGGAGTGGCAGCATAGATCCAAATGAAGCCTACGAAGGAGATAATGCAGAGGTAAGGACAATTACATTTGAGGTGGATATCCCTGTTAATCCCTGACATATGAGCTTTCATTATATCACTTTATTATCATTTATTCACTATATCTTTCTCCCTGTTAAAATTGCCCATTATTTAACATTAGCGAATCGTGTTGGTCTAAAAAGGGCCGGAGTCTACCTAAAAATGTCCAGTTCTCATTTTGGTTTAGTTTAATTGATCTGCCTTACAGTCCACTGTGTTCTTTCTCTCAGGGTCCTGATCCTACAGACCCTGGCACTGAAACAGAGGAAAGTCTTGGTGCCACGGACTCCTCCCAACGTGGGGCTGACTCTCAGACTGCCAGCTGTAAGGCACTCTAAGCCATTTTGACTGTGCCTGAACACTCTACGCTCTTTTTTTGTGTTTCTGTGACCTGTAAAGTACTTCCGGTGAAGCAAAATCTTAAATCCCTAGATGGTTGTTACCTTAATCAGATTCCAGTGCAAAAACATGA
Source organism: Ancistrus triradiatus (assembly GCA_025084515.1). NCBI lineage: Eukaryota > Metazoa > Chordata > Actinopteri > Siluriformes > Loricariidae > Ancistrus > Ancistrus triradiatus. The sequence continues at coordinate 125,486 of JAJAGP010001885.1, read as the reverse complement.
AGCAGTTATTGCAATGTGAGAGTGGTTTGTGAGCATTAAAATATAAAATTTTTATTGTTGTTGCTTAACAAGGAGTGTATTTGCATGCACTTAATATGATAGTAATCAGATTAAGAAATCTGATAAACAGACGTGGATTTTGCCTCAGTAGTCAGATTTCTCAGCACATGTCCTTACTCTGGTTTCAATCGTCCTTCTCAGGATTTGCATGTGCAAATGTAACTGGAATGTAGAACTGTCCTGAAAGAGGCTATCAGGATCAAACACTTATTCCCTTATTCTAAGAGACTTCGCTCTTCTGGGCTGGTTTTCATAGGTCTGGTTGCTTACCTGGCAACCCTGGAATTAACTGCAGACCCTACGAAATGGCTACCAAACACTTTTGGGGAGACCATGAAATGCAGTACATGCTTGGGGAAATTGAGTTTCATTATTTAATTATTCAAATTAGAAATTTACGTCACATCTTTCTGTGAGATTATTGGCTGATGATTATTAGTGAGTCATGTACTCTGTTTCCCCTCATCATCTGATTACCCAAGTGCATGTTGACTTGTTGGCTCAGATTACTCACAAAGTTGGATTTTATGCAGTTATCAGGTTGTGTATTTAAACGTACTCACTGAAAAATCAGAGGTAAACACACAATTGTGTAACGACATACCTTAAACCAATGGCAGCAATTCATGTACTGCGGACTCGCACTAATTTCTGCTAAAAGGTGAAAATCCCCCACTTATGAGTCCTGCCTAACTTCTATCATGAAGCATCTGCTTATTGAACATAATGGATACTTGAAGTACTTGATAGAATAATGAGATATAGCAGAAACGATCCTTAAATTCCTTTCTGTTCCTACACTGAAAATACAAATTTAGTTACTGAACAATTCCCATGCACATACTATTTTCAATTTAATACATAACAAATAGTTCCAGCGCCTTTTTAACCTTTCTTGCCATATAGAAATAACCAAACCGCAAGCATGACGTTAAACATAATTACCATCACATTATTTTGTAAAAGTAAGTAAAATAAGGTATAAAGCTTTGTGATTAAAAGCACAGTAGAATCTTGGAATTCGAACGTTCACTCGAACAATTCAGACGTCTAACAGTCCGTTTCCATCGAAAATTTCCCCCATAAATTCTTCCAATTATAATGTACGTAATACAGTTTAGTGTGTAGTGATAATCCATCAATATGGTATGCCAGTCGTCATAAAACCCAAAAGAACAACTAAGGTGCGATCGTAGCCTTTTTATGAATATTATATTAGTTTATTGTTGTATTATGAATATGCATATTATCAGTCTGAGCGCAATTCTTAGACACACCCTTGGTCTCGGTGCCGCTGTCCCAGTGATGACACTTTGTCACAGTGGTGCTTGAAAGTTTGTGAAACCTTTTGAATTCTCTATATTTCTCCATGAAATATGACCTTAAACATCACCAGATTTTCCTAAAAGTAGATGATGAGAACCCAGTTAAACAAATGAGACAACATTATTATACCTGGTCATTTATTTATTGAGGAAAATTGTCCAATATTACATACTAGTGAGTGGCAAAAGTATGTGAACCTCTAGGATTAGCAGGTAATTTGAAGGTGAGATTAGAGTCAGGGTTTTCAAACAATGGGATGACAATCAGGTGTGAGTGGGCACCCTGTTTTATTTAAAGAACAGGGATTTAGGAAAGTCTGCTCTTCAACACACTTTTGTGGAAGTGTATCATAGCACGAACAAAGATTTCTGAGGACCTTAGAAAAAGGTAACTTCTAAGCAACTGAAGGACTTTCTCACATTGGCTAATGTTAATGTTCATGAGTTCACCATAAGGAGAACACTGAACAACAATGGTGTGCATGGCGGGGCTGCAAGGAGAAAGCCACTGCTCTCCAAATTGCTGCTCGTCTGCAGTTTGCTAAAGATCACGTGGACAAGCCGGAAGGCTATTGGAGGAATGTTTTGTGGACGGATGAGACCAAAGTATAACTTTTTGGTTTAAAAGAAAAGCATTCCGTTTGGATAAAGGAAAACGCTGCATTCCAGCATAAGAACCTTATGCCATCTGTGAAACATGGTGGTGGTGGTGGTAGTAGTATTATGATTTGGGTCTGTTTTGCTGCATCTGGACCAGGACAGCTTGCCATCATTGATGGAACAATGAATTCTGAATTATATCAGAGAACTCTAAAGGAAAATGTTAGATACTGAACAACAGATACTGAAAGCAAAGGTTCTCATACTTTTTCCACTCTATGTAATATTGGATCATTTTCCTCAATAAATAAATGACAAAGTATAATATTTTTGTTTCATTTGTTTAACTGTGTTCTCCATCTACTTTTAGGACGTCTGATGGTGTTTTAGGTCATATTTATGCAGAAATAAAAAATTCTGAAGGGTTCACAAACTTTCAAGCAAAATTTCATGTCTTGATTGATTTTCATGCATTATATTTATCTTGTAATGCTTGTAATTAAAATTGTAGTGCTTTGTTTTAATCAATAATTATGTAAGAATATAGGCATTAAAAAAAACCTCTTTGGTGGTCAGGACCGGATTATTCCGTTTTTCATTACTTTTTTTTTCATTACGTTTTTCATTTTCATTACTTCTTATGGGAAAATTTGATTCAGATTTCAAACAAATGAGTTCAAATGGCCTTCTGGATCCAGTTAAGTTTGAATTCCAGTGTACACTGAGGTTCCACTATGTATTGATCAGCACTTGGTGTTATAAAATGTACTCCCAGTAAAATGTCCTGTTGATGTTTACTATTATAGCAACCTTAAACATTAGTCACTATCAATAATTATAGTTATATTGATGTGTTTTTATGTTGCAAAGTCAGGAAGGCAGTGTTTGGTTTTTGGCATCTAGAGCTAGTCTAAAATGTTTGAGTGACTTGTTGCAGTTTTGGTTCAGATTTTTAGTACATGACAGGATAGAGTTTTTGAAAATTTAATGAAGAATTGTGGATTCTGTGACATGTACCCTTTTTCAACTTTTAGATGAATCCAGCACACTGGAGGCATACTCCTTTGAGCTGCCCATCACCAGCTCTGCACCCCGTCCTCCACCGTCACCACGGAGACTGCAACAGCCGCTTCCCCCTCGAGTTAACGTCCTGGCTGCAACCATACAAGAGCTGGCTCCACCCTCTCAAGTTCAAGTATGCGTTTACATTATTGACCAGAGCGCCGACCACAGCCTGATTAACTGCAAGGGCAGGGGTTCCCTTTTGCTGCAGTACTCCCCTTGTATACAGAAGAAATAACCTAGCATATTGGTCCCCCAACGCCCCAGTTTGGTAACCAACTGTGGGACTGTGGTAGCCTAGCAGTTAATGTACTAGACTCAAATCCCACCTCTGCCAAGCTGCCACTGTTGGGTTCTTGAGCAAGACCCTTAACCCCACAATCGCTTGTATTGTAAGATTGTAGCAATTGGACGCTAAATGCTGTAAATGTAAATGTAACCAGGGTATTTGCTAGGGTATTTAAAGTATTTCTAGGTCTGTGATTAATTGCTTTTTTTGTGACCAGTATATACATTCACTCTCTACTTTATTAAATACACCTTGCTAGTTCTGGATTGGATCCCCTTATGCCTTCAGAACTGCCAGAGTTCTTCATGGCATACATTCAGCATGGTGCTGATAAAATTCCTCAAGAGATTTTGGTCCTTATTGACATGTCAGCTGCTCATCCATGATGCGAATCTCCTGTTCCACCACATCCCAAAGGTGCTGTATTGGATCTGGTGACTGTGAAGGCCATTTGAGTACAGCAAACTCGTGTTCATGGAACCAGTCTAAGATGATTTGAGCCTTGTGACATAACACATAGAAAATTTGTACATTGTGGCCATAAAGGGATGGACATGGTCAGCAACAATTGTACTGAACACCCCAGTGGCTTGCAATGTGATGCTTTTTCACTTCCAACAATTCAGTTCACCGGCTTTCTGCCCTGCTGTCTTTAAACAGTCCATAGAGAACTGGTTTGCCAACTTTGATTGAAAATACGTTCTTCAAAACACTTTGGACAGGCTTTGGAATGCAAAAAGCTCTCCAGGGTCTATTGTCCGGCATCAGAAGATGATCTTCCAGTCATGTTCCAAAGTCTAGTTTGAAGCTCTTTTTAATGAACAAAGGCTGTTGTAGTAGGAAAGGTGGGGGCAAACTCCATACTAATTCCCATGGTTTGAATGTCATTTTTGGGGTGTCCACAAATTTTGTCAGTACCATTATGGTGACCTTCCTTCATCATTTAGTTGAAAAATCAATATCCATCATCCTTTAACCCATATTCTCCTTACTGTTACATCAAATTTAGTCTGTGTGGCTTGAATGTCTGTTTTGTTTCCAACAGCGAATTCCAGCCCGACGGCAGCCAGCTGGACGAGGCCTTCAGCTGGCACCTGGGTCAGCCGGAAGTACAGTAAGTGATCCTTCAATTCTGTGTTTGTTTAGAGTGTGTAGCATTTTAAAAAGTCTTGTACTATTTCTGTTCTTTCTGCTCTTGCAGCAGCACTTCTATGAAGATGATGACCGCATGGTCCCCAGCACCCCCACGCTGGTTGTCTCCCATCGCTCTGATAATTTTTCTGAGGTCTCCCAGTGAGTAGTGGGTGTTCTTATTAGGCAAATCTAATGAGTTGGGGATATCTGACTAGAATCGGGGTCCTTTTTTGTTTTACATTTTTGTGCTCATCTAAGATGTGTTAATTAGACTTGTTTGTGTTGTGAAAGTTCCCAAGTACCTGGCTTGCCACGGTTCGGTTTTGGCCTTCCTGATGATGTCCCACAGACAAGCTCCTCCCACTCGGAGCTGGACCAGTTGGTCACACAAGGAGGTAATCTACCTGTTAAATTCATCACCCCATGTGCTTTAATCGCCTCCCTCAATGCATTGTAGATTCATATGGTCAATAAATAGTCCTTTTGTGCATCAGATAGTATAGATATTTTGTCGCATCAGTTTTCACTCAGATTTTTCCTGGTCGGGGTTGTGGGTACTCTGGCACCTATCCCTGCAGAACGTTGCTCTGTCCCATTCAGCGTGCCCTGAGTGGGAGGCCATTTCATCATAGGGATGGGTAGGAATTATAGTTGCAATGCCAGGATGCAATCCTCCAATCAGCCTCCCCTTCCTCAGACACTGCGAGACAATCTTACCTGCGAGTGATATCGAACCCTGGCGGAATTCCCCGCCAGGGCTCGAACCTCGGTGCCTGAGGTGGTGGGCTAGAATATAATGCTGTAACAAATTAGTATCTATAAACACAGAGTATATGTGGATGTTCAATTAACATTAAACACATCCCACAGCCTAGTGGTAGGTTAATATACTTTGTGAAGGCAGTGATGTATCTATTTCAGTGGGGATTGGCAATGTAACTTTTATGCTGTCTACTTTTAAAACCTACTGTGCTTTGTATCTTTGTATTGTTTATAAAACTTGAAACACTCGCCAAAAAAGAAAGTAGAACGATACCAGGTTTTGCCTTTCAAAAATGCAATTCCCTTTTTTGTCAGCAGGTGTCACGAGGCTTTACTTTACCAATTTTTTTCATGATTATTTTTGTCATTCAGACGTGAGTTAGATGTACATACGACAGACTTTTATTTCCTATTGTAATTCTTAAGACCTTATCCATTAAAGCAAACGGATGTTGATTGGATGGACGTTAAATGGCGAATACCTGTATTTGGAGACCACAAAGACAAAAATGTAGTTAAAGTCCATAATGTCATCCATTTGAAATAATTAGCAATATGTGATTTGCACAAAACCAGACTTTACTTACTTTTCTAAAGCTCTCGTGGGATGTTTGGAAATGTACTAAATAAAATGTGTCTGCTTGAAACTTCTTTAGCCAAATGTGTAGTATGCTTGCAACTCCATATTTTAATTGCAGTGTCATGCCAAAAAAAAAAGAAAACCTGAACCATGTATTGTAACATTTCAGCTTTCTTGCATGGTTATTCCACCCGCTTTGATGATGCACCGTCAAATGCACTGACTGACAAAAAATAAATAAATCAAGGACCCAGATTGAAATCTTGGATTGCTGCAAAACTCAGCATGCAGTTACGTCGCAGGCAGATGTGTAAATGATTACAGGTGTGGTCTGATTAGACACTGGGTCTTCCCACCAGAAGCCATAAAAGTGCTTCCCCCTGCTGCTCTATAAAAAGGCTTTTGGAGGTGACTTTTGGGTATTGTAACTTTTGGTTTGAGATCGTTGACTGCTAGACATGCCTCTATGACACAGTTGTCCACAGCTGGGCCTGTAGATTTATGGAACCAGCTGGGATGCCAGCTTTAGCAAACTATGAGGGTGGGGGATCTACAGGCCCAGCTGTGGGCAAAGGTGTCATAGAGGCATGTCTAGCAGTCAACGATCTCAAACCAAAAGTTACAATACCCAAAAGTAAGCTCTGAGACTTTTTATAGAGCAGCGGGGGAAACAATTTTTATGCCCTCTTGTGGGAAGACCCAGTGTCTAATCAGACACACCTGTAATCATTTACATGGCTGTCTGACTTGCGTGCATGCAGAGTTTTTCAGCAATCTGACAATTCTATCTGGGTGCTTTTTTATTTTTGTCAATGTGTAGATTGTCAAGTCATGCTTTTCATGCATGGTGTGTGTGTGCGCGCGCGCGAGAGAGAGAGTGTGGGTGTGTGAGAGAGCGTGTGAGAGAGAGAGTGTGTGAGCCTGACTGCGTCGAGGTGCTGATGTGCCTGTTTGCGCTCTATAGGGCTGGGCATGTATGACAGCTCTCTGTTCCTGCCCATACATGAAGACTCAGCAGGGGGCCGTAGCGTACCCACCACCCCTCTCCAAGTGGGCACTCCTGGTATGTGTGCCAGCAAATCTGACGCACGCACGCATACACACACCCACACTCATCTGCTTGAGAGAAAGAGAGCATGGTGTCCGTTGAGCAAGTCATTCTTTTGTAGCAAAAATGGCTTACATTCACCTTTACTCGTATTGTCATTAATGACATTCTCCTCACTTCTCCCCCCAGTGACCGTGTTCTCAGAGACACACTCCTCAGAGGTGACGGAACACGCCTCCCAGTCTGTGCCCACAGTGAGCACGTCCACGCCAGGTGTGTGTGTTTTGGTCGGGCCCAGTTCAGCCGAGGAGCAAGACGTCCTCCTGTTCGAGGCAGGAGGAGATGGGTGAGCTTTGTTTTAATGGCACTCGTGTACAAAATTTCTGCTTTCTAAGTGTACTGGCGGCATGACGAGAAAAACATGCAGGTTGTAACGCCTGCACAAGAAATAAAACAATTTCGTCTGACACTTTTTATTTGAACCTCTGTTAATGCACTGTGGATGCACTCCTCCTGATTTCAGCTTGCATATTTTACAGGTGTAGATTTACACAATTTTCAGGGCTGTCCAACTGACACATTAATGGCATCATTTATGCCTTTACTCACATTTTAGTTACTTGATCATTTGAGGTCATTTGAGGTTATATGGCTGTAATGATCCCAGAATCACTATTCCCTACATTCTACATATCAGGCACATACATTTTACATTTACAGCTTTTAGCAGCCCTTATCCAGAGTGTCTTACAATTGTTTCAATCTTACAATCCAAGCAATTGTGGATTAAGGATACTCAAGGACCCAACAGCGGCAGCTTGGCAGAGGTGGGATTTGAACTCTAGACCTTCTGGTCCATAGTCCAGTATCTTAACTGCTAGGCTACCACAGTCCCATACATGAATATGACCTAACACATACAGTACAACCTAAAAGAAGATTTACACAAGTTCTAAACATTGATAAAGTGAATCCAGTTAAATTGATGAGACCCAAATATTGGTCATTTATTTATTAAGAAAAATGATCCAGCATTATGTAGGGTCTGTATCTCGGTTCTCGACCACCTCAGAACTCGATGAATTTGGTTCTCAACCCATTTTGACTAGATAAATTTGTCTCGGTGGTCTTCGTTTGCTCGCTACTCTTCGCACGTGACTTGTTTTAAACTTGATTCACGATTTATAATTCACGAGTCATGATTCAATACACAGGGATTCAGGTTCACAACAGCCCTCAGAAGATTTCCGCTATTTCTCCGCTGTTTTCTTTAATTTTACATCTACGCTACTGACTTGGTGCAAGTAAGTCTCCATGGGTCCTAAAAAGGTTAGTTTATAAGAGCCAACCGAAAAGAATTCAATGCTCCAGAACACAGGCAGCAGTTTGTTTAGCAGCTATGCTAGTGCCTTGAGTTCATCAATAGAGTAAGTAAGTAAAACGCTTTTACTTTTTATCCATTACTCACTAAATAGCGAGATTTTTCAACACTATCATAAAATAAGTTTTGTGTTAATGATTTTGGCCAACTGTAGGTTAATGTAAGGGTTTTAAGCATTACTTATTATATTATCCTTTCTATATCTCTGCTATTATACAATATAGATCGCTCTACCAAACACTCTTTAAACTCCTCGGTTTGATGCATTTAACATCCCCTTTGTAAATCAGGGAGCACCTGTACAATACAACTCCATTAATGCATATAATGCCTTATACAGTGTGGATTTTCTGGGGGTCAGGATTAATTCAATTTACATTATACTGTATGAGGAAAAACTTACTCGGTACTTCTGGGACGAATTAAGAATGAGATCCGAGGTACCACTGTATAACTGAGTGGCAAAGTATGTGAAGTTAGTTTGAAAGTGAAACTGTCCAGTCTAAAATTTACAGTGATTTGATGCACTGAGTTTTGAGGCTCGTTTACTGTAGAATTGACATCTATTCTTTTGAAAGCAAGCATGAAATGTGTGCAATTACAATATTTGTGTTTTAATCTGGTTGTGAATTGTGTACGTTTTCAGAATCAGTGCAGAAGCAGCACTGGAGCCCACTTCTCAAACAGAGGCTGAGGAGCCAGCTCAGCCTTCAGATGAGGCCAGTCTCCCATCTACTAGCCAGGAGCCATCATCTAGCTCTGCAGGTATAGTGACACGCATGCTCACACCAGCTGTAGGTCATCTCATAGTTTGCATTTAGGTTGACAGCATTCAGCCGAGGCAACTTACTTGTTCTCAAAGTCAAGAACTTCATCTATTTTAAGTAGTGATGCACCAAACTGAGTTATTTGTTGGAACTGAAGTTAACAGCAGCCTTCTTGATTGTTTTCCATTTCAATTTTTACAACAAGCCATCCAGAAATTCCAGAAAACAACACATTTCAAATGAAATCATACCTGCCATGATTATTACAGAGAGGTAGCCATGGGGTAAGAGAACCCAAACAAACAAGGCGTTATTGATATCTCACATGAACAGTGACTATAGATTTTGCTTGCCTAGTGTATCTGAAGATAATGTAATGATTCCACACTGTTGATCTGCTGCTGTTCAAATGCACTGACTGCCCCAGGAGAATGAAGAAAGCAATTCTGTGAAACAGGTCGTTGACCAAAATGGACATTGACCAGACATCACCATAGTTGGTCTCCACAAGGAATCGGGGTGCAAGTGATGCGCAAATGCATTAGAGATGATGCTGAAAACCCGCATGGAACGCTGTCATGTATACAGCATCCCTAAAGCCACTGCATTTTTAATTGTGGGAGGGGCAATGTAGTACTACCTACAATAGGAAAGACATGCACTTACGGACGCCATTTATAGCTCGTTACAAATAAGTAGTGGAAAGTTATCCACACAAACACGAGAAAATGAAGTATCACCTCAGCTGAATTAGAACAGTCTCTAGTCCAAACGTGAGCTAATGAGCAAGCTCACACGACCGGTAAGGTAGTCACAAACACACAAATGAAGGACTTCAACTGTAACTCCAACCTCTGCTCGTGGATGCGCAGGATTGATTAGCTGTTGAGGTGACCACCTGTTAACAGCCGCAACATCTGGAGTTACAATACAGGTTTTTATTTCCTTTAATAATTTATTACTATTTATCCGTTGTTAAAGTGAATGGACGTTGATCAGATGTTTTTATTACCGTTAAGATTAATGTTGGTGTTGGATTTTGACCCAGTCGCCTCGGTTCAAGCATTCCAGATTACATCCCAGACATTCTCACATCCTCACGTGCCTGTGATCTGTTATCCCAATCGCCAGCTAAAGCCACGCGCTTCGTGTTTTGCTTCACCAGGTCTTTGTTCCCTAAGCTCAGTTTATTTTTTCCATTATCTGCATTTCTCTCTGCCCTCTAGCCCAGCCTAACGTTAACCCTTTTCACTCAATTCAGTTTTTTTCTCTTTTGGTCAAAAACCTTGGGAAAATGCCTTTTTTGAACCAGACGTTTTCAGTTGCTGAAATTTTGGTGCCTGTCTACTTGTAAACCTTCTTTTAAAGTTGGTGTAAAATCCAACGTGCAAGTTGCTGAGGAACACAGTAACAATAAGAGAAGGAACCGAGTTTAAATTGAAAGTTTTTTTTGTGTGTGTGTGTGTTTAAATAAGTCCAATGTTGGTCCTCGTTTATGTGCTGAATGAACAGATGGGCGCTCAATTGCAGTTTGCATGCAGTGAGAGACTTGGTCATTTAGACATGCAGGGCAAATACAAAGAAGTCTTGCCACATGTCTTGAGGGGTGAGTCAAGTTGAGGCAATTCTGAAAGGGTACAAAATGGAGAGCATGGTCTAATTGCTTGCCTTCAGTTCGGAGAGTCCATCCGTGCCAGTGAAGGAAACATGGCAATCTGCTAATACATTTAGAAGCACTGGTTCACTGCCAGCGTACTACAAGACTTCTGACATTTATACATTTCAGGCCAAGGAAAGCACCTCCATTCCTTCCCACCTGAATACGTGACCTTTAAAGGTCTAATCCCTAAGTTTGACTGTTTGTTTTTAATGGCTGGCATGCACTGCATTTCATGTCAAGTAGTTTTGTAAGACTCCTCCACATTCGTCTTGCTCATTTATTATTTTTGACTTCTTTTTCTCAGACACAAGCAGCACTCAGCCTCCCAAAGGCAGGATTGGCTCAGGAAGGCACTGGAATCGAGGCCGGGCCACCAGAGGCATTGTTAAGAGGGGTAAAAAAAATTGATTTGATCATTATTTGTACTTGGAAATCCATTACCACAGAATGCCAAGATAAATGTGCAATTTCCTGAACTTTATTAATTGCAGTTACAAAAGTCATTAAAAGGCATGACGGTGTTTATATACACAGCACATAATGGATCATGTCACGATGGCTAAAGCTGTTTGTCATTACAGATGGATTAGGAGTAATGGGAGTGCGAGGACGCTTTGCCAGATGAACCACATAGATGTTTCCTTGACAACATTCGATCTGACAACTCAAACAGAATGGCAATAGCTTGCCTTGAGCGCCACTATTTTAGTGGTGCCATTGGATTATGTGGTTGTTTCCATCTGTGGTTAATGTTTATGATCATTCCCCTGCTTTGTTTTATGTGGACATAATAAAGATTTTTGGTTCTTAAACAAGTGCAACTTGAGTCATCACCAAAATGTAAGAGAGAACATTGTGATATTGGCCTAGATCCAAATGGCTTGGTGACTTCTACACCTTATTTCTTCTCTGGACATCTAAACCAGCTTTTGGCTGGTTTTTGCTTCTCGGGTCCACCCTTTGGAGTGAGGATGACTGGCTTCTCCCCCTCCATCTTCAAACTGTAGTATTTGCCTATAAAAGCAAGAGAACATGCCATGTTTCACTATTATTCTTGAATGTGGGGAAATTCAGTCATTAAAAACCTGATAAACGTATGCCTATAGGAATTAATCATACCCCTCTGAAATGGTCACTGTTTTGTCTTTCAGCCTGAAATCAAAACTCATTGAATATACACTCACTATCCATTTGATCAGTTCCACATACCATATAACAACTGTAGTTAAATTCTACACAGTTGTAGACTGTCCTTCACTGTTCTCTAATGGTCAAGACCACCGCAGATCAGGTACTATTTGGGTGTTGCATCATTCTCAGCACTGCAGTGACACTGACATGATGATGACGTTAGTGTGTGTTGTTCTGGTGGGAGTGGATCAGACACAGCAGTGCTGCTGGAGTTTTTAAACGCAGAACAACTTTATCTGAAGCCCTTTTGAAAGCGCATGTCCAACCATTGAGAGTTCGTGTTACCAAGCATTACTAGTAGTGGACTTGAGATAATATTTATTATTTCGATTATTAAGTAATCAAACCAACTTCAGCTGATGTCAGGTGGGGGCTCTATAGCCTGCTGTGTGATCTGGAAGGTGATTGGTTGTACCTGAGCAAGTTTATAGTGTCTACTTCAAAGGGGCCAATTACTTATAAAAACCAGGTATTTTACTAATTAAGTGTTAATAGTTTATCAGATTAAAGGTTATTGTTAACGTTGATATTGAGGATTGTAAATATAGCTGGAAGCATTACATTTTTATTTTTTTTTTTGAAGGGTGACGGTGATTTGAATGTAACAGAATAAGTATCTTGACTAGGTATGATGACTTTCTGTAGGCAAAGTATTTACTCTTACAGGTAGGCGCGGCTTAATGTCCGCATTATCTTCTCTGAAACAGGTCCTTGATCACAATTACCACTGAAAACACGAGTGATTGATGAGTGACTTAAACAAATGATATCTGTGTTTGACAGAAGTCAAAAATGCATTGTTGGACTGTGTTACGAATAAACATGGAATATCAGTCAGATGAAACACAGACTCAACCAGTGGTCAATGTGAACCAGTTCATATAGTTATAGGTTAGAGAGAATACACAAGTAGTGGGTGGACAAAAAATGAGTAGTACCTACATTAGGACAGGCAGAAATCTTGTCATTTACAGCTTGGTACAAATAAGCAGTGGAAAGTCATCCATACAAACATGGTACCTTGCACAAAAGTCTCTAGTACAAACATAGTTACACACACTGGGTTGCCAGATCTCACGAGAGAAACAAGCCAAAGAGATGTGAATTGGCTAAAAAAAAAAAGCCCAAATACAGGTGACCTACCACAAAGAGAGTGACCACTTGATCAGTTCATAAAAAGTGAAGAACAAAACCAACTTGCAGGAATATTGGAGAGCGAGAGAGAGACCAGATCAGGGAGCAAGCCCAATTAAACACCTTAGAAACAAGCCCAAAAATCTGCAACCCACAACTTCCAATATATGTAAGAGAAAAATGAGCACAAAGTTGCATAGGATAAGAGGACTTGGCAACCATGACATGAATGGTGGACTTTCAAACTCCCATTTCTGCTCGTGGATCTGCAGCATTGATTGGCTGCTGAGGTGACCTGCTGTTTACCCTCACGATGTCTGGAGTTAAAAGACAGATCTGTGTTTCATTTTATAATTGTTAATAGAATGGGTGGTCACTAAACAGCACTTACCTGTACTTATAAATTATTTAGAAAAGATTTAAAGGGTGACTGTTATGTATACTGCTCAAAAAAATAAAGGGAACACTTGGAGTTATATTGTGTTGTTTAAGTGTTCAATTTATTTTTTGAGCAGTGTATATATAGCATATTCAAACCAAGAATTGAAGGATTTGATAGATATGCACATGCATAGTAATGTCTCTCAGGTTGAGAGAACCTAAAGCAAGCTCTACTAATGTTAATGACAACATGACCAGACACTTTAATCTTCTGTCATGAGCTCAGGCTACTTTACTTGTGTGTTGTCTGCAGACGTTAAACAAGTTTGACATCTGTCGTCTGCCAACTTTCCTGCCTCAATCAACCATGTTTGAGACCCCAGGTTTAGAACAAGTAAGTATGTGTTCCAATATATTTACACTTCACATTAGAAAGCCCCACGTACCACTTTGATGTACTGTAACGTAGTGTAATTTGTGTGCACTTACTTGGGGAAAATATGTAGTATTTGTATCCATCCAGTAGTTTAGAAGGCACCGAGACAGCCGATACCACAGTGGTGGGAAAGCCTCTCCAACTTTGGAGGTTAATTTCTAACCCCAGCTCAGGCTCTGAAAGAGAAAACATTTTCGTCTGTAAGTAGCCCATTGCCTTCTCAAAACAAATCACCACAGTATGAAGCTGGTTGGATATTTCAACACACATTCTCGCATGACCTCAGAGTATTGACTGGATATGATTTAGTCCAATTCCTGGAGAAAGGGGTGGCTTTGTGGACTGGCAAACCAGAGTGTGTTTTTCTGGTGTTATCTGTCTGTGCTGTGTATACCTGAGTGCTTATGTACACACACAAGTATTCACCCTCTTCATCTGTTTGAATGTTTTCCCTGAAAAAAGGCTAGAAAAATCAATTTTGACTCAAACTGATGTTACCTTGTGCTCTTTTGGCTCTCTTTGGTATGGATGCGGATGACTTGCTGCCACAGCTGGGTGTAATGCGGTAGGTGTATTTTTGTGCCAAGCCACCTGCAAAAACCCAAGAGAATCGAGTTTGACATGACACAAGCTTGTATTTTTCTACATTGGAAACTGGTTAAGTAAAAAGAATGTAGCCCGTGGCTAGATTAATCTGCCCGATCGCTCTTTAACAGAATATCAAAGAAAGAAACATATTGCAGTTCCATATTGATCGGATTTCATTTGCATAACACAAATCTTGAATGACAGCAATTAGCTTCTAGCTTTCATTCATTGCTAGCCATGTTCACAGTACTTGAAGTATTTTTTTAATTTAGCAAACCGAATGATATGAAACCATGATGATCATGCTGTTTAAACCTCGTTTGAAGAACACGACAGCCTCCCTTCTGCTTCGGTACTTGGGCATGGATAAAGCTGCAGTGATGTGATCCTTGAGTCCAAAGCCATCGCTGATGGGTTTAGGGAAGCCAGGATCCATGTTGTCATTCTCAAATCTCCAGTAGTTATTTCCCTGTGAGACATGCAAAATGTTCACAGCTGTCATTTATCTCTATATACGTAAAGCTCTCCAAGTAGGTGATATCCATACCTTAAAGAAGTAGGTCTTGCCTTGGCAGTTGCAGCGTGTAAAGACTGTGTCAATAGGAGAAGGAATTCCCCAAACATCTTTGATTGACTGAGCAGATCCTGGGTTTCTTTTGGAGTCCAGTGGCCAGAAGTAGTGACCTAGAAAAAAAAGATGTGGAACCAGTTTTCAGTGCTTGTTTACTACTCTTGCAAATAAGAAAAATCCTGCAGTTGAACAATAACTGTAATGTTTGTGCAGTGGCCAGGCTTTTTACACTGTGTACTCTAGTATCAAACCCTAGAATGTTAGTCACTAAAATAACAATCCAAAGAAAAATGTACTGAGAATTTTCATAGTAAAACTGAATTGCTTGACAGTTTTAATGTGAATTTTCACAGTTTGACCATAAAGTTCACAGTTCTTCTATGACGTTTTGATGGTAATTTGGTCACTTCATGGTTCTACTGCCAAATTTCATAGTACAACTGTAAACTTGGTTGACTATGAACTGACCATGAATAATTTCAAAGTTCTACTGTGATTGTTGATGGTAATTTGGCCACTTCATGGTTCTACTGTCAAATTTCACAGTACATTTTTTCCTGGGATGGCATTATACAAATTACTTTATGGTGCTCGGGTGGTGCAACAGCCTAACATGTTTAGAGTGACTAGATTTTGTGTACAGTACTGTAGCGTTGACGTGGAGAAGGAGACTTTGCTCATGCCTTTCTTCATTAAACACCCAACACATCACAGACACATCACCAGCCCTAATAATGTATTTTTACCTGTCAATACTTGGATATGAGTGCTGAGTAGCGGCCATAGCTATTCAGCCCACTCACTCAACACCCAAGCACCAAGACGGTAACCTGCTGCATTCACATACGTTTGCACAGATACGTAGAACGGCGTAAGCTATATACACGCTGCACACTTACTTATTTCGGCTTCTTTGTGCTTGAAAATGTTGATTGCCATCGTTGCGACTTACGTGCAAAATTAAACTTAGCTCCACGTGTCTGGCAATCCACTTCCAGCTTATCTTGTCTCAGAAATGTATATTCTTTTTCATGGTGGTCGTTGAACATTTTCGTTTAGTCACCTCAGCAGTACAGCAGCCATAGTGAGTGAGGGAATTAAGGCATGTATGTGAAGGGAGGCTGTTAATTGGTTGAATTGTATTCTTTTACAAAATCAATAAACATAATTGGCCATTTTATGGTTAGGCATGTACAGTAACTTGTGAAATAATTGTATGTTCCTTTTAAATAAACTTTGGGCGATGATTCGCTGCTAATGTTCATTACAGTATGAATATCATTTTCTTTGAGATATAGAACAAATTTACATATTTTAAAAATAAGTCGGGACACGGACAGAAGTGCGGGATTGTCCCGAGAAAAACGGGACGTCTGGTCACCCTAAACATACTAGCTCACCACCACAGGGACTTGGGTTCAAGTCATGATACTGCCATGATTTTCTGTGTCTGAGGAGTAAACAGTCAGGGTATCATCTCCTAGTGCTCTAAAATGGACCCCTGCAGCCCTGACCAGGTCAAATGGTTATAAAACGTGAGCGGGAAAATACATTAGCATCTTTGAGTATTCCTTGTCACAGACATAGAAAAACAAGTTTGACTTTATTCTGATGTATCATATTACCATATAAGGCACAAGGTGAAAGCACATTATTAAAGCAAATGGGACTGAAATGCAGTAATTTGGTTCTGACCTCGAAAAACCACAATGGTGCCATTTTTGAGTGTGGTCAGGCCATTGACTGGGTTCCCGCTGCAGAGATTTGTGTCATAGTTGGCATCTAGGGAAATGAAAACACATAGATATTTATGATGCATGTGCATAAAGAAGGAAACACTATTTGTAATGTGTTGTAATGAATGAAACACTTGCCAATGTAATAAATAAAATAACCACAAAAAATTAGCTACCTGTGACTGAAACGTACCTAATGGCATGTAATACCTCCACAAGCACGAATAACCGCTGCAATTCGATTTGGCGTGGACTGGACAAGAATTGCGCAGTTCAGCCAGATTTTGTTGATGCGTTCCCTGGTGTCTTACTTGTTGAAGGTAGTCCCACAGTTTTTCAATAGGATTCACATCTGGGGATTTTGCGGGCCACTCCAGATGTATGAAGGCTCCTTAATGTTCATCATGCCAATCAGTCGAATTTGCAAAACTGTGAATGTGAGATTTGTCATCTTGGAATACGGGAATAGGAATGTTATGTTCCTCAGTAAGATCATGAACAAAAGGCAAAACCTGATTGTCCAGCAGCTCAATGTAGGTATTGTGGTTCAAATGTACTGTCACCTCAACCAAAAGACCAATTTCGGCGCAATTAATACACTTCCAGAACATCATAGAACCTACTCTAGCTTCCTGAGGTCTTCGATGAACACGACTCTTAGCATCATTCACATACAGGCAGAACTGAGATTCAGTTTTTGTATCTTTTCGCCTATTCTAACTGAGCAACTTTGTGAGCAGAAGTGAGCAAAGGTCCATTGTGTGCTACTCTGCTCTATATGTTCATGGTATGCAGTTCCGTGCAGAGTGTTCTTTCAGAAATTCATTGTGAAGAACTTGTGTTGACTTCTAGAAGCAATTCTCACCTGTAAGCAAAGCAATTTTTATTCATAAACTGTGAAACACGCTGGCGGTCCCTGTTTGTCAGCTTTGTTTTTCAGCCACAATTCTGATGGGCATTTCCTGTAGACCGGGAATTTTGCCACTGCCAGTAGACTCGTATTATGGTATGCTTTGATACATTTGCAAATTCAGCTACTTCCTTCACACTATGGCCTTTGGCACACATCTGCTTTGTGACCCATTTTGAACAAGACAATGTGTTACACTGCACTGTAACACCTCTTCTCAATCTATGAATCCCATCACTTACCCGGCAGATATTGAAAGCACGATCATCCTCGTGCAACGCTATCTGCAGGAGCCTGAAGTTAATACCTGTTACTAAACACGCAAGGTGGCTAATTTTGATTTGGGAAGCTCAGTAAGCAAAAGAAAATTTGGTCTTACCTGCTTGATAGTTTGAAGAGCTGTGATCAAAACCATTATAAATCACTTCTGGTTTAGTGGGCATTTCTGGTGCTTTGGTTGGAGATGGGGTCACTTTCACAGAGGTTGGGGTGTTCTTAATTGGGCCACTGTCACTGGGAATATCCCCTTTAGTTGGAGGGTCCTTCTTTACCTCATTTTCTTCCCCTGTCATTTGTGAAGTGCCAGGCTTGTCTGTTGGGATGGTACTTTGGACCTCTGCCAATTCAGAGGCTGGATTTTCAGTGGGTTTCTCAGGATCCTCTGGAGCCTGTGTACCTTGAGGTGTACTTTGATCATTATTTTGGTCAGAGACAGCCTGAGTACTTTCAGTAGTTGTGATAAAGGTAGTAGTTTCAGGACTATTGAAAGGAGCATTAGATGGCATAGTGTCTTTTGGCTCTTCTGTAGTTTGAGGATTTGCTTCAGGATCCTTGTCAGTCGGTTCAGTAGCGTCTGTAGGGCTTGGACTAGTTGTGACCATCTCAGGTGGTACCGTAGGGTCTGAGGTTTCAGAAGACTCCTTAGCACTGGTATCATTTGAGTTAGTGGCAGTACTTTCAGAGTCATCTTTCAGAGTAGGCCTGGGCTCTGAGGTAACAGAAGGGGTTGTTTCTGCATGCATATCAGATGCTGTTGTGGCAGTTGGAGGCTGTTCAGAGGGTTCCTGGCTGTTGGTCGGTCTATTGCTGGATATATCAGGTTCAGGGCTACCCTGGGGCTTTTCAGGGACATTTTCAGGTTCCCGAGATCCAATGAAACCTGAAAAGAAAAGCAGTGCTGGTGCTAAGCATATTTTTTTGGCGTAAAGTTTGTGAACCCTATAGAATTTTCTGTATTTTTGTGTAAATATGACCTACAACTATAGATGTGTGTGTATATCTAAATATTATTTACCCCTCTCCCCATCCTTTTTAGGGCAGACTCTGGTATTGTACACAGTTCTGTAATGTTTGATTCTTGTGCTGCTGTTGTGTTTAGTTAAAATAAATAAAATATTGGCCACAAAAATATAACTTAAAACAACATAATTTTCTATTTCCCAAAAGTCCTATAAGTAGATCAAGAGAACCCGACTAAACAAACATGGCAAAAATATTATACTAGGTCATTAATTTATTGAGGAAAACGATCCTATATATGTGGGGCAAAAAAGTATTTAGTCAGCCACTGATTGTGAAGGTTCTCCTACTTAGACAGATGAGAGAGGTCAGTAACACATTACGTAGAAA
This sequence comes from Ancistrus triradiatus, assembly GCA_025084515.1. Lineage (NCBI taxonomy): Eukaryota > Metazoa > Chordata > Actinopteri > Siluriformes > Loricariidae > Ancistrus > Ancistrus triradiatus. Next base: position 106,242 of record JAJAGP010001885.1, on the reverse strand, counting down.
GGGACTCGGATCCTGCAGTGCCAGGCGTGTCCCCCTGCTTAAGCCAGTACATGTCTAGGCCCGTCTGAAGTTTGCCAGAGAGCATATGGATGATCCAGAAGAGGATTGGGAGAATATCATGTGGTCAGATGAAACCAAAATAGAACTTTTTGGTAAAAACTCAACTCATCATGTTTGGAGGAAGAAGAATGCTTCCTGGGTCAATTTTATATATATATTATCTTGATGTGAGACTCTATTTACAGAACAAAGAAAATCTTCACCTGTTTGAAAGCTTTTCTTATAAAAATGAATGTAATTGAATAGTCTTACCATTTGTGTAAGGGCTGTTCATCTCTTCTAAACCAGTGCCCAAACAATAGTTGGAAAAAGTAAGTGAAAAAAGTGAAATAAGTTTATTTTGCTAAGTCAGCTTTACACCGCAAAATATAGTTTTTACACAGTAATAAAAGTGCAATGCACAGTACCATGCAAAACTCATAGGCCACCACTGTTTTAGCAATGGTATAATGACCATAGATAATTATTTCTCAGTCTCTTTATAAGAATACTACCAGAAAATACAGGAAATTTGTATGCAGTATTAAAATATAGCTTATATAGGCCACAGTGGTAAGTATTTAGTGTAACCTCCAATTACACTTGAGCAATAGCAGCAACTGGCAGCTTCATAGGGACACAAAGTTCCTTCTACAGTCCGAACATGTTTGATCAGGAATGGTCTTTTTGGAAGGGTAGCATCCAAGACACCACTTCTTTCAGAAGGGAAACATTGTGAAAAGGCTACAATATGCTAAAGCTCACAAAGATTGGGATGGAGATCAGTGGAAAAGATTATTATGAAGTTTTTTGGGGGTCTAGTTTTATATAATCATTATACCATTGCTAAAACAACACATCCAATGGAGGACTAAGACTTTTGCACAGTACTGTATGGTAAATGAATGCGAAATAATTTCACAAAAAAAGAGCATGTCACCTTCAGTTCCTATATCATCCAGAGGACTGATCACCTCACGCTCAGGAGTTTCTTCCTCCATGGAGTAGTCTATATATAGTGGTCCATATATGAAACCATATGAGTGAGTTTCGCTAAACATATTAGCGATTGCATGCCCGCGAATACATGATTAGTGCTTGATTTGTGTTCTTTTTGACCAAGCTGCAGTAATTATACCTGTTGATTTGTTATTCTGTGGGTTTTGGCATAAGCTAGTGATCCTTTGTGCTGAGGCTGCAGTGTTGTCTGGTTTTAAAGCAGTGTCTGGTACAGTCACACAAATACACACACAAAGTGATGAAATCAACAAAAGCACAGCGTTTGACTCGGCTGTTTTGCTCTGCATGCTTTGTTGTCGCAGGCTGTTCCCAGCAGAGGTTCCTAATCCTTATCTGATGAACCCTATATTTTTCCCTATACATTTGAGCCTGGTTTAACACTGTAGACGAGTTTCACAACTGACACCGAATTGTTCTGATATTAATTGGTAGACAAGAATTCGGTTTCTGCGTGAAATACCTGAAAATACAGGTTGTCACAAAGGCTTGTTATAATACATTTGATTCAGTTTGGCAGATGGGATATGCCTTAAGGATAACGCTAACTAGATATAAATTTGTTTGGTCCAGAACCTTTAATCCTCTGACTGAGAGTCACTGAGTACTGGTTCAGGTGGACATGATTAGGAACTTCTGTAGAGAAAAGTAGTGAATGTGTGGGTGAATTAAGTGAATTAATGTCGAAAACAGCTTTTTATGCAAGCAGTTAGTATGTGTTTATGTTGGGGGGATGTTAGATGAATACACAAGTATATAATACACCAGAATTATTAGCACTCTTGGTAAGGATGGGTTAAAGAAAACATGGAAATGTCTGTGGTCAATCTGGTTCATTTTCAAGTGGAATATACAGTAGAAATCCAACAGTTAATTTAAACACAGTTGTACCTCGGTTCTTGACCACCTCAGAACTCGTGTTGTTCGCGACGCATTGTGACTACAAAAATTTCTCTCGGTTCTCGTCGTTTGCTCGGTACTCCGCGCACTTGCTTAAACTTGTACGAATCAAGCTGCGCAACTCGTTTCAGCCGATACTCTATTCACGATTCAGTACACAGTGATTCAGATTCACAATAGCCTTGCTCAGAGAAGATCTCTGCTGTTTTTATTGTTTTTTTTTTCTTTATTTTTACATCTACAGTACTGTGTTAGTGCAAATAAGTCTCCATGATGCCTAAAAAGGTTAGTTTATAAGAGCCAACTGAAAGCAAAACAGGAGTTGAATGCTCCAGAACACAGGCTGCAGTTAGCTTAGCAGTTATGCTAGTGCCCGGAGTTCACCAATAGCAAAAGTGTTTTGCTTTTACTTTTCACTTTCAATCCATTACTCACTAAATTAAGAGACTTTTCAACAATTTATTATAAAATAAGCTTTGTGTTAATGATTTTGATGATTTTTTAAAACATTAACTTACTTATTACTTATCATGAGGCTGAATCTCCAACTGCAGTCATTTAAGTTGGACCGAAAAATGCCAATAAGAAGCCAGCATCAACCTCGTCTTCGCTATGACATGCCAAACACTCATTAAATGCCCCAGGTCTTGATGCATTACATTTTTTATGAATTTGTTGGAACATATCCCGTTCATAAATCAGGGAGCACCTGTACAATACAGCTTCAATATTGTATATAATGACTTGTACAGTGTGGATTTTCTCGGGGTCTTGAATGAATTAGTTCAGTTTACATTATTCCTTATGGGTTAAAATTGCTTGGTTTCGGTTCTCGACAAGCCTTCAGGAACGAATTAACGATGGGAACCGAGGTACAAGTGTAAATCCATTCTATGAAGAAAAACTTACCAGTAATAACTGATTGAATAAACCCACATTTCAACGTTGTTGGCACCTTTGAATTGAGTACAACCTCCCCTTGACAACATGACACTGAGCTTTCTTTATAATTCTCAATACAATTGGGCAATACTGAGCAAATTATTAGAGAGTCAATACATATCCAGAGTCTTAGGTTCTGTCTTCTGGATTCTCCTCTTCAGATCACAACACAGCTTTTTATGGGGTTTAGATCAGACTCAGAAAATCTTGGTTTTTGTGTTGGTTATGGATTTGGATCTATGTTTTGGATCATATGGATGATCCCAGATGAAAGATAAAACTATAACCTAATTGTAGCTTATTTGCAGAGGCAGCTTGATTGTTATTTGAAGTGCATCCTTGATGCCATATATCCTAACTAGTCTCCCAGGGTCTTTGGAAGAAAAACACCAAATAATCATTAATCCTCCATCATACATTTGCATGCACTTGTTTTGGGGCAAAACTCTCTTTCTGACTCTATTTTGTTTTTCTGACCATAGAACTATAGTTCCAGTCAAATTTATTAGCAGTTACAGGTGTTGCACACCTTTCAGATAATGACTTGGGTGACCTAAAAATGCTACATGCTTCTGCAAACTGTGATTCTTGGAGAACATTCTCATACTGTCAAGGGTTTCTAATCTCAGAAAAAATGTAAACAGTATAGTTAAACATGCTTAAGTAACATGTTTAAATACACTCACAGCCACTTCATTAGGTGCACCTTGTACCTTCTACCAGGTTGGACCCCCTTGGGGGATTTTGATCTATACTGACATGATAGCATCACACAGTTCCTTGCACATCCGTGATGTTAATCTTCCACACCTCCACATCCCAAAGGTGCTCTATGGGATTCTAATCTGGTGACTGGGGAGTTCATTTAAGTACAGTGAACTCATTATCATGGTCAAGAAACTAGTTTGAGATTTTTGAGCCTGCTGAGATTAAGTAGCCATCAGAAGATGGTATACTTTTTAGTCATAAATGGATAGACATGGTCAGCAATATATTCAGTTAGGCTGTGGCGTTAAAACGATGCTCGTTTGGTATAATCAAGAAAATATCTCCCACACCATTACACCACCACCAGCATGAACTGTTGAAAATAAGGCAGGATGGAGCCATGCTTTCATGTTATTTATGCCCCTAATATCTGAATGTTGCAGCAGAAACCGAGACTCATCAGACCAGGCAATGTTTTTTCCATCTTCTTTTGTCCAATTTTGGTGAACCTGTGTGAATTGTAGCCTCAGTTGTCTGTTCTTAGCTGACAGAAGTGACACCCAGTGTGGCCGTCTGCTGCAGAAGCCCATTTTCTGGTCATTTTTCTCTTTTTTGAACTATTCTCTGTAAACCCTAGAGATTGCTGTCTGTGAAAATCTAAGGAGATCAGTAGTATCTGAAATACTTAGACCAGCCTGTCTAGCACCAATAACCGCGTTGCATTAAAAGTCACTTAAAACATCGTTGTTCTCCATTGTGATGCTCGATTTGAACTTCAGCAGGTCAACTTGACCGAGTCAATATACCTAAATGTATTGAATTTCTGCCATGTGATTGGCTTAGACATTTGTGTTAATGAACAGTCGAACAGGTGGAGTGTATACTGTTCATAAGAAAGCCTAGTTATGCCAGTAATTGGGACACAGTGGATGGATTGCTAAAACAGTAAATAAATGTACATTTAAATAAATGTACATCAGTTTTATTGATTTAGATGTATTTTGTAATTTAAATTAATTAGCCAAAAAGACATGCTGTAACAGATTTTAACCCATCTTTACCATGGTACATAAAAATAGTACAGTATTTATAACTAGTGCTTAAGCGTAACATGATAGAACTTGCCTTCAGTACTGCAATGGGCCTCATAATCAGGACAGCACTGGTTGAATTTATAACAGTCTACATCACAGTGACACCGTCTGCCTCTCTTAAAAGTCTCTCCACACCGGCCTTTACAGGAACCCTCTGTAACAATGAAACGAACGAATGAAATGAAGTCTCTTCATTAATAATCCTGATCAACTATATAGCCTCAATCACGTTTTCATGTATTGCTTCATCTGACTTTCCAGTAAGAATCAAATTATGTTGAGGCTTTTTATGATGGAATCTATTTGCTTATACAGGTATGCGCCATTTACTTTACGTTTTACCACATTACTTCCTGTGAAACATGTTGTTGACCGAACATTGCCATGGTCACAGAGTTTTTATACTACTGTATTGTAAATATAAAGGGTATTCTTGCAAGAAAACTGAGTGTAAACAATATTGTAATGTGTCAGAGACACCACTGAAAACACAAGAGATTAATGAGTGATTGAATAGACTGAAACTTTTGTTTGATGGAAGCCAAAAATGCACTGATAGACCGTATAATGAACAACATGGAAGATCAGAAAGAAAAAACAGACTCCACGAGTGAACGTGAACATACTTGAATGACAGACTTCCACTCAAACTCCTACCTCTGCTTGTGGATCTGCAGCATCAATTGGCTGTTTACAGGCACAACGTCTGGAGTTAAAAGACGCATTCTTTTCCCTATTATAATTTAGTATAAATTTGAAGACCTCGGTTGTTAAAGTGAACCAACATTGATTGGATGATCATTAATCAGCACTTACCTGTACTGTATATCTGTGTTATGTAAGTATATTTTCAGATCACAGAGAATATTTAAAAAATCAAAGCCACAAAATTGAATCATGTACAAAGATACAGTAGCTGTGATAAACTAAACATTGCATCCTAAAACATTCACTCATCATAAATAATTGTTAAACCAATTCAGGAATGTGTTGGAGGCATAGGCGTGTCTAGCCCCTTTTTAGGGATGCTCAAGCACCCCTAAAATAAGGGTAAAAAAATGCTAAACAAATGTTAAGAAACCAAGCAAGCAGATTTGTTGGTGTCATTCCAGTCACAGTGGAAATGATGGTCCAAAATTGAGTGGTCTCATTGGGGCACTCAGCAAATTGGAGGGGAAAAAACCCCTAAACAGTTCACTAGTCTGTTGCAAGACAAAGCATGTTTTTGAAATCTGTGAGTAAACCAATTCCCTACAGAAATACCCTAATTCTGTATTGTACATAGTCTTACAAGGTAGTAGTGACACCATGGGTAGTGTACTAATTTAGCAAACTGTTTAGTATTGTGGAATCAGGTTTGGAACACACCCAAAATAGGTGTTCTGGCTTATTTCTAGAGCTTTAATTGCTCTGGATAACAGAGTCTACCAAATAAACAAGAAAATCCAAGCTAAGTATTGGCATTTCCAACTTGGTACTTTTAATTAGGACAAAGTTGTAGCAATGTTTTAAGAACATTTTAAGACTTCCACATAATTGTTTGCCACAGGGAAAATGCTACAAGATTAAATCCCACTTTCAAATGAAATATACAGGTATTTCACACAAAACTTTCTTCTTATGCTGGATCATTTAATCATATGACATTGCTTTAAATCAGAGCTGTACATTATACAAGCTATAGAGTGAGTCTTCTCATAAAAGAGCAGAGATTCCTTACTTGTGGTGCAAACTGCTTCATAGTTGTTGCAGCACTCGTTATGTGAGAGGCACTCGAAGTCACACTGGCACTCACTGCCTCGGATATATGCGTCTCCACAAAGACCTTTGCAACTTTCTATAAAGTACACAGTACACCACAAGATGAGTTGTGCACATACTTCCACTGAATACCCATATATTAGAGCTGCAATTCACACTATACATGTAATACACCTTGTTTCTGCACTCACTGTCTATTTTTATCAGTTCCACTTAGCATATAGAAGCACTTTGTAGTTCTACAATTTCAGACTGTAATCTACATGCTATGTTAGTCCCCTTTACTCTGTTCTCTGGTTAGGACCCCCACAGGACCAGCACAGATCAGGTATTATTTGGGTGGTGGATCATTCTCAGAATCGCACTGACAATGTGGTGATGTTTTAGTACGTGTTGTGCTGGTATGAGTGGATCAGACACAGCAGTGCTGCTGGAGTTTTAAAACAAATCCATGTCACTGCTGGACTGAAAATATTCCCCCTACCAAAAATGTCCATCCACCAGCATCCTGTAGGTAGAATCCTGTGAGCATTGATGAAGGATTAGAAGATTACTAACACAAACTGTGCAACAACAGTTGAACTGCTGTCACTGACTGTACATCTACAAGGTGGAGCGATATGGTAGATGAGTCTAATAGACTGCACAGTGAGTGACACAGTGTTTAAAAACCCCAGCAACACTGCTGTGTCTGATCCATTCATACCAGAACAACACACTGGATATGTTGTCCTACTTAAAGATCCAGTAATCATCCAGCTGTAACTTCTTGGTCTAGTTAAAAGCTACAGTAGATTTCTCATGTATTTTAGTGCGAGACTCACTGACCATCCACTTACATCTAAGTTGCATCAGATGCAGCAGCATTTCCTACATTTTTAAAAAGTGTTTATTAACTGGCCACATTTGTATAAAAAAATTAATAAATAAACAAACGGTTCACCTGCTCTGTCACCAAGCCTGTGTATAACCATCATCATCCTGTGCTAAGAGCACAGTGATGACTGACAGTGATGTAGTTTGAGAACAACCCACAGAAAATGTGCATAGAATGAACTTTACTCCTAAAAGCTGTACCAATAAGGTACGTGCTAGACCCTGTGAACAGTGTAAACTGCATGGATTAATAGTAACGGTTTTCTGGATTTAAATGTACCACTGTACCATGTACTACAGTGGTGCTTAAAATTTCTTAACCCTTTAGAGTTTTCTATGTTTCTGCATAAATATGACCTAAAACATCATCAGATTTTGACCTAAACCTAGATAAAGGGAACCCAGTTAAACAAATGAGACAAACAAAATGGAAGAAAATGGAGGAAAATTACCCAATATTACATATTAGTGTATGGCAAAAGTATGTGAACCTCTAGGATTACCAGCTAATTTGAAGGTGAAATTAGAGTCAGGTGCTTTCAATCAATGGGATGACAATCAGGTGAGTGAGCACCCTATTTTATTTAAAGAACAGGGATCTATCAAAGTCTGCTCTTCACAACATGTTTATGGAAGTGTATCATGGCATGAACAAAGGAGATTTC
>JAJAGP010001885.1:43657-98140 GCA_025084515.1 Ancistrus triradiatus | reverse complement strand
AATATCAGAGAATTCTAAAGGAAAATGTCAGGCCATCTGTCCATGAACTGAACCTCAAGAGAAGGTGGGTCATGCAGCAAGACAACGACCCTAAACACACAAGCCGTTGTACCAAAGAATGGTTAAAGAAGAATAAAGTTAATGTTTTGGAATGGCCAAGTCAAAAGTCCTGACCTTAATCCAATCAAAATGTTGTGGAAGGACCTGAAGCAAGCAGTTAATGTGAGGAAACCCACCAACATCCCAGAGCTGAAGCTGTTCTGTATGGAACCGCTGTGCAGGACTGCTCAAGAGTTATAATAAACATTTAGTTTTGCAGTTGTTGCTGCACAGGGGGGTCACACCAGATACTGAAAGCAAAGGTTCACATACTTTTGCCACTCACTAATATGTAATATTAGATCATTTTCCCCAATAAATAAATTACCAAGCATAATATTTTTGTCTCATTTGTTTAACTGTATCTACTTTTAGGACTTAAAAATCTATATAAATCTGTATAAAAATCTGATGATGTTTTAGGTCATATTTATGCAGAAATATGAAGGGTTCACAAACCTTCAAGCACCACTGTATGTCTGGGTCCCTGATGTAATAAGAATGTCCACCATCATCATCCAAATAACAACTCATCATCTATGGTGATTTCCTTCCACTGAAGGTTGGAGTGGGTTGCCAATCTTATACATTACATGTCTGGAAAACAAAGTTGCACATACTAATACAGTGTTTCTCAATCCTGGTCCTGAAGCCCATCTGCTCTACACAATTTAGTGCATCTCCTGTTTAAACACACCCACTTTAACTCAGTAACGGGCTCGATAATGAGCTGAGCAGTTGGATCAGGTGTGTTGGGAGCAGGAAAACACTAAAACATGCAGAGCGGTGAGGCGCCAGGAGCAGGATTGAGAAACGCTGGGCTAATATGTTGTTGGACTGTAATAACATTTATTTTCCAGAGTTGCATTCACATTTGCCATACAGTGACATCGTTTCCACAGCCATGGGATATGTCTTCGTACATGGTTGTTTAAGAAATGAGAAGTTATACACTCCATCAGTTAGAAAAGAGTATTATGGAGTGACGAATCCAAGTTTGAAAATTTTTAAAAATGGTTACTATTAGACAAATCTAATGGTGGACTAAGACTTTTGCACAGTACGGTGTATATATACTGAAGAGACAGCTTAAAAAATTATATTATATCTATACTGTGTCTGTGTGTACATACATACATACATACATAGAGTACTGTGCAAAGTCCACCATTACATTTGTTAATTTAGCAGTGGTTTAATAACAATACTATATAACACACTGTCAGCGATTGGACCCAAAGATTTCAAACTTAGATTTCTCACTCCATAACAGTTTTCCACTGATCTTTATTCCAGTGTTTGTGAGCTTTAGAATATCTTAGCCTTTTCACCCTGTTCTCCTTCTGAAAAAGTGGTTTCTTCACCGACTTCCATCCCATAAGACCATTCCAGATCAAGCTTCTTCAGACTGCAGGCTTGGATCCCTATCAAGCTGCTATTGCTCAAATGAAGTATAAGGAGAGGCACACTAAATACCTGCCACTCTGGCCTATAGATTATATATATATATACAGTGGGGTAAACAAAGTATTTAGTCAGCCACTGATTGTCTTGGCCATGGTTGAATTTGGAGTCTGACTGTTTGAGGCTGTGGACAGGTGTCCTTTATACAGATAACGAGGTCAAAATCTTGCTTGTTTGTGGGTGACCAAATACTTATTTTCCACCATGATTTACAATTAAATTCTTTGAAAATCCTACAATGTGATTTCCTGGATTTTTCTCTCATTTTGTCTCTCATAGTTGAAGTGTACCTATGATGAAAATTACAGACCTCTCTTATCTTTCTAAGTAGCAGAACTTGCACAATCAGTGTCTGACTAAATGCTTTTTTGCCCCACTGTACATGTATGTATGTATGTATGTATGTATGTATGTATGTATTTATTTTGAGTTCGATGCACCTTTGGTTTACATTCAACCACATGTAAGAAAACTGTTGTTTCAAAAGAATTGTTTTTTTTATAAAGGAAAGTTTTAAATTGTCATTCAGAATAATCACATAATTTAGTAGCATGACATGTTTTCATTTTCCAATGTCATAAAATGGTAAGAATTTATATACAAATATGTATAATAGCTTAGGACTTGTGTTTGCAACTTCTCTGTCTATCTATATACATATACATGTGAATGACTGCACTGTATACATTAAAGTATTATACAACACCGACAAAAACAGGAATAAACTTACTTTGGCCTGAACAGCAGGTGAGGAGGACGCATGCTGAGAGTAGAAGCAAAGACAAAGATTTGGCCATGTTGACTCTAATGAATCTTTGGCTGAATCGGTTGATCTGTAAATCAGACCCGGTCCGGGGGTTAAGAGTTGAGTGTATATCTGTGTTTTACCAGCTGTGGTTTTATAGATGCGGCATGCTGTGATTTTAATGTGAGCTGGGGGTTGGTCTTCTTCCTCCGCTTAGATCAAAACTGTGATATTCGCAAGCGTCTGGAAGTAAAGGGAGAATATCAGCGAGCATTCACTCTTTCCCTCCCCTCTTTAGCCAGGGCTCGGACACAAAACAAACATTTATTTATGGACAGAGCTGCCTGACATCACAGTCCATCCTCCATTACTTCAAAACAAAATGTTCCGACTGAGAGTGGCTAGACGCAGTCTAATGGAAAATAGAGTAATAAAGCCTATAATGTCATTACAGCTCTCATAGACTCTCACAGCATGGAAAATGCAACTAAAAAAATAAAAAAACAGAGTGTTTTTTACATTTACTTTGACTTTTTGTTTTTCATTGAAGACAGTATGGACCCAACATATTTCATGTTTTGTCTGGACAACATTTTACCTTTTAATATACATCCATTCCTGTATTTCATGCCTACAACACACAAAAAAGTTGAGACAGGGACAATTAGGGCTAGTAATATGGTAAAAAAAAGAAGTAAATAATGATGTCATTTCAAACAGGTGTTGTCAACAGGTGATTGTAATCATGATTTGTTGCAAAAGCAGTATCAATGAAAGGCTTTGTCTTTCAGGAGCAAAGGTGGGCAGAGGATCTCCAGTTTGTCATCAAATGCAAATTAATGAATGTTTAAAAACAATGTTCCTCAAAAAAAGATATTTGGATATTTCTTCCTCTACAATGCATAAGATAATTAAAGGATTCAAGGAATCTGGAGGAATTTCAATATGTAAAGGGCAAGGGCACTAACGTAAACTGAAAAGCAATGATCTCCGATCCCTCAGTCGGCACTGCATCGAGAATCATCATTCATCAATAGCTGATATAACCATATGGGCAAGGGATTACTTTGTCAAGTGCTACAGTAGGGGGACATTCACAAATACCACCTAAGTCTTTACTGTGTTAAAAAAGAAGCCTCGTGTTAACCATATCCAGTAGCGGTGTTTACTTTTCTGGGCTCGGAGTCATCTAGGATGGACCAGCACACAGTTTAAGCATGTATTGTGGTCTGATGAATCAGTATTCCAGATCTTTTTTTTTGAAGAAATGGATGTCTTGAGATCTAGACCAAAGACAAAAAAGGACCATCCAGACTTTTATTAACCTCCAAAAGCCAGGGTCTGTGATGGTATAGGTTTGGGTCAGTGCCCTTGGCATAGGTTATTTACACTTTAATGCAGAAAAGTACACTGAGATCTTCGTGCAACATAAGCTGCCTTTAAGATGACACCTTTTCCAGGGAAGTCCATGCATTTTTCAACAAGATAACGCAAAACAAGCTAAATCTGAAAAAGTAAGGACTGAAATATATAAATCCCTTCCAGTCTTTCTTTGTGGAACGTTGTTTTTAACATTTTAATAATTTTCCTACATATTTGTTGATAAACTGGAGATCATCTGCCCATCTTTGCTCCTCAAAGAGTTTAAGGAGTCTGTTACTCCTGTACTGTTTTTGTACCAAATCATGCTTACAATCACCTGTTGACATCACCTGTTTGATATCGCATTATTTAGATGTTTTGTATTTTTATTTTTTTTTTTACATCATTACTTGCATTCAATTGCCCCATCCTGACTTCTTTTGGAATGTGTTGCAGGTCTGAAGTGCAGGAATGGATGATTATTAACATATTTAAAGGTTCCTGACCAAACATGTAATATCTTGGATTCATTCTGTCTGCAAAGTCAAGAGTAAATCCAAACTTTTTCTGATTTGTAGTTGTATATATCAAATATATGCTACATGATTCACATTTTATTTGTAGGACAAAACGTTCCTGCATTTTGTAACTCTGCTTATTTGTGACCTCAATTCTTATCTGTTCTATTTGTATAAAGGAAAACCAAACAAAAATGTGATCGATCGACCCAAGTGAATTCTTCTAAACTCTAAAGAAGTGCTTCCTAATACATAACTAAATTGTGTGTATCAAAATCTAAAAACTCCTTTGTTGTTGTTTTTGCAGTAGTTTTGATCACACTACCACCGTGTTATGTATCAGAAATCCTTATTTTGCTTCTGCATTGTATTGTTTAACTCATTAATTACAAAAACTAGGCTAATTAAGTGTTTATGACAAACATTTGGCACAGTGGTATTTTTAAAGTATTAGTACCTAACCATATGTTTATCCCTGAGATTTAAAAATGATTATTACTATTGTGCTTTAATATCTTTCCTATTAAGTAGGGATGTAGTGAGAATGTGTAATCAGTATAGACATGTCAGTACAATGTTGCAGTCATCGATTTAGCCTTTAGGAGTTCTGGATACTGGAAAATAATGACAAATTATGTTCAAATGCACCTGAACTGAAGTTGGGGGGGGGCTCCATCATGATTTGGGGTGCGTTTTCCTTCAATGGAACAATGGAGCTTCAGGTTGTGCAGGGGCGTCAAACAGCAGCTGGCTATGTGAAGATGTTGCAGTGGGCATCCCTCATGACTGAGGGCCCTCGTCTATGTGGTAATGACTGGGTTTTTCAACAGGACAATGCCCGCCTGACAAAGGACTTCTTCCAGGAGAATAACATCACTCTTTTGGACCATCCTGCGTGTTCCCATGATCTAAATCCGATTGAGAACATTTGGGGATGGATGGCAAGGGAAGTTTACAAAAATGGACATCAGTTCCAGACAGTGGATGCCCTTCGTGAAGCCATCTTCAACACTTGGAGCAACGTCCCCACTAGCCTCCTGAAAACACTGGCATCAAGCATGCCTAAATGATTGTTTGAAGTGATCAACAATGGTGGAGCTACTCATTACTGAGTCCTTTTTTTGACACTTTGATTTCTGTTTTGAGGGGGTTTTCGGGGTTTTTTGAGCTATGGTCTTAAACTTTTGATCAGCTGAAAAAATCATGTTTGAGTGTAAATGCAGTTTTCAAAAAATTCCCTGCTCAAAAGTTTTTGTCTCTTGCGACGATTTCTTCTTTTGGCATTGTGAAGCTCTACTTAGAACCTTCTTAAGATCCACTAGTGCAAAATGCGAATTCTTGCAATTTTTTAACTGCCCTTAAGATTTTGATCAGGAGTGTATATATATCAGTTTTTGTTTCGGCATTGGAATTTCTGGCTTCTCTATTTGCACATTTGCCTCTGACTTTTAACACATTTTACATGGGCATGACCCATTATGGACAAGCACTATTGCATTATTGTATACCTCAAAATAAGCAAAAAACAACAACAAAAAAAAAACAGCAGCTCATCACATATCTGGAACACTGCCCTTAAGGCCCTGTCTGTCAGAGTGGATGAGATGATTGGCATTAACTGATTGGCAGACTGTCTCCTCATTGTCAGAGACACAGAGCAGAGACCCCTTGAACATTCATACAGAAAAAACCTCATTTCACTTCTAGATATGAAAAGTTAATCAAAAATGTCAGTGACATGTCCTCAGTTGAAAAATTACTCATCTTCTATGGGAGAAAGCAAATAGCAGTATTATGTCTTATAGAAATTGAATCTGTTTTAGGAGGGCAGTCCACTGCTAGTGTTGCTGTTTGTCTATGGAGATTCTGTGAACGTACACTTAGCATTATGAACCAGAGCTAGGAACAAGTCATTAAGTCGCAAGTCTTGACACTCCTGGGTCAAGTGGCAAGTTAAGACAAGCGAGCCTCAAGTCAAGTCCCAAGTCCTAGCTAAGTTTCCAAATGCCAAATGGTGTTCTTTTATCAGCCAAACAAAACAGGCTAACAAAGTAAGTATTTACAGTCAGAATTTTGTCATAACTACTGAGACCATTTCTGACAAGAGCAGGTAGAAATAATCAGCAATATAATTGGTATGATGGGAGAGAGCTCTGTTTGCATTAACTCGCTAAGTTAGCTAGTCAATTAATTGTCTAAACAACATAAGCACAGAGTTATCATTCTTTGTGTAGCTTCAAAGGTCAAACAAAGTTCAATGTTTTTCAAGGGTGTTGAAGAGGACAATAAACAGTGAGTTTAAGCAACCTCCAAAGGTAGTCTAAATAAGAGAGCTCTTTATCACACTGATATAAAAGCTTAACTAGCTTAGCTGAGACTGTACTTATGACTGTCCCTGCCTGTCTGTGCTCAGCTCTGTTCTCAGTGTTGACTTTGTCAATGACACCATTATGAAACATTTCCATAAGCACTTAATTCTTATGAAGATTTTATTGGAATGAAGGGGGGGGAATGCAATTCTACAAAACTTAAAAACAATATAATTATCTTCTTTCAATGCATATTACTATAAACTATTTAAAATTGTATAGTCATGTTTACAATTATTATATTATGGGATAACTCTCTTTTTACCTCAGGATCTCAGCTCAGCTCCATAGCGTTACAGTGACATACCACACACCATGTAAGCAATACAAAATACTTAGTTATGAAATTCAATATTATTTTAACATTTGGAAATAAATCGTTATGTTTAAAAAATGAGTTTGTGGACACTCTAGAATCTTTCGAGTCTTAAAGTCGAAGTCTGATTCCATTACAAGCAGCTACAGTAATTAGAAATTTGAGGAACTTTTGCAGGGGGTCCAGTACAAAATTTTAACCGGTAATCCTGGTTATTTGTCTGGATGTTCTAGAAAAAAATAACTGAAAGTTCAAGCTTAGATTGTTAATCACAAACATAAGTATGGTTCAAGTACAAGGTGATGCCTTAAAAACGAAGGAAAATGTTTGAGATATTGTATCAATAGGCAATTAATAATGGCCATTACTTAACCGAAGAACTTCACTCTTATAGCTAATTTCGGGAGTCATCTTTTCATGGTTTGTTTAGTTTGACAATAATGTAATATATGAAGACTGATGCCTATGTCATGGTAACTGCACTGCATATCTGCTAGTTGTGTTCGTGTCTTTGCTTACAATTTTAAACCCATCTAAACTTGTGCTTTATGTTATGAGTGTTAATCTTCTCTAACTTTCATATTATGATTTGGTTGTGTATATAATTGTCTACTGTATTGTATTCTATTGTAATGACAGGTGCACTTTAACTCTAAGCAGGATACAATCATCAGCTACTAGTGCTTATTCAAACGGTATCTTCCTCGTACCACCAACGCGCGAACTATTCCTGCTATTTGGAGGGGGAGTTAATAAGTACATTTTTTGCAAGGCAAAATATATCAAGTACGTACTCGAAATGCAACGAAGCTGACACTTTTTAAACTTCTGTCTGCATAATGAAACTCTATTTTAGCCAAGGAATCGTTTCTAAATGTTAAATAGAACGGAGAGCTTAAAAACACAGAACCCACAATGCAAAATATTTTTGGTTTGGTCCCAACTGTGACAGGAAGAGTTGGAGGTTGACTTCTATATTAGCTCGTACCTTCTGAAGTGCACTATATAGGCTACAGAACCTGTTATTCTGTTGCCAATGTTTCGTGCCTATATAGGGAGCAGTATGGTATTTGGGATTCGGCCCAAGGTTATGGTCGACAAACAGAAAGTATACCGCACTTCTGATGATAACAGTTGATTTGTCGACAGTCCAGATGGTTAAATTTTAGGTAATTTAAGTTTGGTTCTTTTATTTATCGATACTACAAGATATGCGGTAAATGAATGTGTTAGCTAATTATTCCTGTGCTGTGCAAGGGAAGCCGTCCATACAGGTGAGTAGCAATGCTAGCTAGACGAACTATTACACCAGCCAAGTTATTATTTGAGATATCAGCAGGGTATATAGGGATAAGACGGGTTGTACGCCATTGTGCACATACAAATGTTTATTCTAGCGTGTTAATGTGTAGGCATGATAATAAGGCAAGCTAGTGAAAGCCAACTAGCAATTTTGTGTGCAGTGTGTTAGTAATCGGATTTAAACATGAGAACACACCACCTGAGCTGTCAAATGTGTTAAATTAACACTCGACAGTTACTAAGTTATCTTCATGAGAATACCGTCGAAGAACATCCGTTTTCTTTTAGCTTCAATTCATCTTACACTAACGTTAGGTCATGAGTTTTGTTTAACTACGTGCAGGCTTCTAAACGTGACGCCTCTGTACTCAGTATTGTTTCCCCATGCACTGTCAAAGACCCATAGTGCTGTTAGACTCTTGATGCTCTGGTGTCGACTCTCTTTCTAGGTATTGTAAGCTAAAGATTCGATCGTAGGAGTCGATTCTATGCAATTTTTCAGATTTAAGGTCATGTCAGTCTCCTGCAGTTAGAGATGAGTGTTTCTAGTGAAAGACTCTTCACCCAGTGTGTCCCACTAATGGCATATCAGAATTTAGTCTAATATAGTTACATGTACATTTACAGCATTTAGGAGACGCCCTTATCCAGAGCGACTTACAATCCAAGCAATTGTGGGTTAAGGGCCCTGCTCAAGGACCCACCAGTGACAGCTTGGCAGAGATGGGATTTGAACCCTTGACATTCTAGTCCATAGTCCAGTACCTTACCCGCTAGGCTACCACAGTCCTAGTCCTAGGACTAGTTTTCTTTCTGAAAAGGCTTACTACTGTTACTAGTACAAATTAAGTATATACTAGTAGTAAATTAAGAATACCATTTAGGGGTGTGTGATACTGGAAAAATATGTAAACTCATTAATAAAAAAATTGCCGATGACGATAAATAGACAATACTTTGGCAGTGTACGTCTTCGGTCTAAAGTATTCAAAAGATGTTGGTGACAGCATTTGTTATGCTTTGCTGTCTGTTGCTTTTCTTGTTGTAAGGCACTTTTTGCAGAATGATTCCACCAAGGTTTGTGTTTTTGTGCTGGTTCCCTGGCTGGTTAAACCTGTGCACAGCTGACCACTGAAGTGACATACTTTATAGTGTCAGATCACATCGTTAAAACAATAATTAATACATTAATGTAGATACGTATGGCACACGTCTAAACACAAATAGGATACACCATTTGAAGGGGATGCTTTTTAATACATTTGTATCCTGCTGTCCAAATGTAAATCCATGTTCAAGTTACACAGCTGTCCCTCACACCACCATCTATATATCTACATATTTATCAGTGATGTCAGCAATAATATTAAGTAAACAACTAGTAACTTATTATTACTACTTAATATAAGGTTAGGAAACTTATGGGCAGGGACGTCTATAGAGATTTAGTGTTTGGTTTGGGGGCGTATGCTTTCTTCTTGGGGCTAAATATTAATCCAAGAATAGCTCTGGGAACGAAGAATGTTATTCATTTACAGTTAACCTTTCTGCTATGAGTAAAGCCGAAAGGTAATTCACACTACACAAGGTAAAACAAACTACACAAACACATATACAGTTAACAGATTTGTTCAATTTTAGTTGGTTCAGTCAAAATGAGCATAACTTCTTTTTACGAATGCTCTGATCCCAGTTTTTTTTTTTTTTTCTAATTTCCGCACTTGAACTCTGGGTATTGGTCGATATCAAGGGCCAATCCAATATCAGTGCCTTTTTGTAAAAAATAAATAAATAAATAAATAAATTTAATCTATTATATCTCACTATGTCTAACACGAGGAGGACTACTAAAAACTTACTGGTGGATTTAGACCGTTTTAATAAGATTGTTATAAACTTGAACCTGCATAGAAACTTCAATAGTCACAAGTAATATGGCAATACTGCAGCACTACTAGTGGCACTCACTGAAGCACACTCAACAGGAACAATATTAGTCAAGTTTGTTAAACTTGACAAACTCTAGAACTCTACAGCACCCATTGTCTCAGAAGGGCACTCAGCATTAAAAAGGACAGAACACACCCAGGGTACCGAGTGTTTGAACTGATGCCCTCTGGCAGACGTTACAGACAACTAAAAACTAGGAAAAACGGACTAAAAGACAGTTTTTACAACAGGGCCATTGCTCTTTTAAATACAAACATGTGACATCGGGTTTCGTGCAATTCCATATTGTACAATGTTATTTTATAATGTGAAAATTTATATTTCATTCCAAACAGGCCAGTGTGCAATTTATTTAATTTTCATAATTTAAAAGTCATTTAAAAACACTATAACGGCCATGTGCAATCACTTTTTGTTTGAGTGTAAATGTGTATATAAGGGAGTGTGGTAGCTTAGCGGTTAAGGTACTGGACTCTGGACCAAACGGTCCAGGGTTCAAATCCCACCTCTGCCAAGCTGCCACTGTTGGGTCCTTGAGCAAGACCCTTAACCCACAATTGCTTGGATTGTAAGACCGTATCATTTGCAAGTCGCTCTGGATAAGGGCTAAATGCTATAAATGTAAATGTTTAGCTTATTTTATCTTACCTTATTTAATTTAATTCAATTTTATATTATTACTCTATTGTAGTACAGTTCAATTTCGTTGTGCAAATGTGCAAGTACAATGTGCAGTGATAAAGTTCATTCATTCATAAACTATAAAATTTGACATAACTATCCTACACAGAACTCAGGCAAAACACTACAGTCACTCCTCCCTCACTCTCGCTCCTGCTGTTCTACTCACAGTAGTTTGCTCACTGTTCTCAGGTCAGGGCTTTCTTACAGTACTACTATAATATAATTATAGTATTGTTAATTTTATATTTAACCACATCATTCAAGGTTAATTGACTATAACATTTTAACCTATATGAAATTGATAATAATGCAAAAGTCATGCATGGCACTTTAATTCAGCTGCACTGTAGGACAGAGAAACTGATTTCCTGCTTGCTAACTTAATTACCTTAAACAAAGATGTCTGCTTGTAATGTGATCATTCATAATTGTTACCTGTATGAAGTTTCTGCTCTGTTGATAAAAACTGAAGGTGTTTTTGTTGGTTGTCATATTTTAGAATGACACATCTCAAGTGAAGAGAAACCACAGCTGAGAGACCGTACTGTATCTGGCCAATAACCGATGTGTTAGATAAGGTCAGGATTGGGGGCGATGCTGATCCATATCGGTGCATTACTTATTCACCTAAAATTTGTTCTTGCTTATTTAATAACAAAACTGATATTTTCAAGGTAACATTTGGCCACTGCGTTGTTACATCAAATGGGAAAAATGCAATGAACTGCAGAATCAACCAAAAGATGGGAAATTGCGGTCTAATCTGCAGGGCTATTATGTAAAACAGATGACAGCTTGTGTAAACAGCAGTTACCACACATGACTTGTTAAAAATTTCACACACCGTCTAGCAAGGAACATTTATATTAGCTGTAGCAGTAATAAATAACAACAAATAAGAGCTGGCTGTATTTTGCCACAGATTAATATGCCAGGTGCTGGTAGGCTTTTTAAGTACTGACTGTGTAGTTTATCCTTATAACACATGAACTTTAATAAAAGGTAAGAGTCCCTAGTTTACAGAGGCCGTGGCACAGAAATGAGAAAGGAAGCCATCCAATTTGCTCTGTGCACTAAATGTCTCTGTGTTAACACATCCGGCAGAAAATCAGCCTTTCATGGCCTCGATGGCACAATCAGGGTGAGTAACACATTAAAGCAAATATTCATAACTTTATACTAGCGAGGCAAATTTATATGTAAATATGACCAGCAATGCATCTGCATCATGAACACTGATGGAAAAAACAACAACAAAAAAACTAACCATGCCCTCACAACAGAGGTGTTAATTGTCCATCCTTCCTGTTCCATTGAAGTTTCTTTATTTATCACCAGTTGGTTGGAAAGAGTGGTGTGTAAGTGACACTGTCTTCCATCATGCTTTCTCATTACTTTTACTTGAACTATGTCTAAGTCGACTTCACCTGCTTGGTCAGCAGTAAAATTAGAAAAGCTAAAAAGCTACAGTTAACAGTGGCAAAGTAAATTGGCCTGCGAAAGTCTGGTAGAGTGTTTATTTAAAGGAGGCAAAGTTAAGCTGAATCAGTTTCACTGTGTTGAATCAACTCAAGCTTTGAGGATGACTGTTAATTACCTATACCTGAAATTAAGCTATAAACACTTTATGCAATTTGTTCATAGCCCAGACAAGATGTATATAAGAGTTGATGTTGATTGTGTAGATTTGTAGATCAGAAACGATCAAACATTCGAATTAGATTTGAGTGATATGTCTATAAAAAATATCTTAGTATGTGTAGGAATGCACACTGGAATACACAATATGCCTCTATTTAGAAGTCTTCTTCAAAAAATGCTGAAGTTGAAGCTTTTGTTGCAGATAATCAACCCAGGATGATGATTCTAGTAGTCCCTGCAAAATATGTCTGCATTAAATCCTTCTTGTTTAAATAATGGCATGATGTAGGCCTAGATCTGTGGAACCCGAGGTAAATGAAAACCGAACTCAAAGCAACAAAGGTGCACTTTTTAAGGCAATGGTTTCACCAGTTGGTTGGAAAGAGTGGTGTGTGTAATAAGTGACACTGTCTTCTATCATGCTTTCTCATTGCTTTCACTTGAACTATTTCTAAGTTGGCTTTACCTGTTTGGTCAGCAGTATAATTAGAAAAGCTAAAAAGCTAAGCAAAGTAAATTGGCCTGTGACAGTCTGGTAAAGTGTTTATTTAAAAGAGGCAAACTTGTCTGCATTAAATCCTTCTTGTTTATATTAATCATTGGTTTCTGTATAATAGTTTTTAAGCTTGCATGCAAAAAACGGGAAATCACAACCAAGTTAAATTGAACTAAACAGTATTCAAACAAGGCAATGGTACAGAGGCTTTTAAGATCTGTTATTTGAACCTAAATAATGGCATGATGTAGGCCTACATACTGTAGCCTAGATCTGTGGAACTCAAGGTCAATGCAAATAGAACTCAAAGCAACAAAAGTGCACTTTTTAAGGCAATGGTTTTGCTGCATATATGTTCACCATCACCTTTTGGATACCCAAACCACTACCAGATGTTTAGACCAGTGCTGTTTCTTTTCCTGAAACAATATTGTCTGTCTTCATCTTCATTTACTGTTTTCTGTCTCATCACATATAAACTTGGTTTGGCTCGAGCTCTTTCCCTGTTCCCTCCAGATAAACACACAACTGCGCACAGGACAGTGATTGAGTGTGACTTGAGATTTTTTCCCTTTATATCAGTGACAGCCATAGGAGAGCGAGTCACTTAAAAAAACCAACATGATAATTAGTACTCATTATATGAGGAAATATAAATATACCGTATTTTTCGGGCTATAAAGCGCACCGGGTTATAAGGCGCGATATCAATGATCGACTGCTAACGGGTATATTTTGAGGCGCATGAAATGAAACAAAACTCTTAAGTTCCGTCGGAAGCTCAGTTTGGTCTTTACCTGGTGCAGAGCGTCTTCTTGCTTCCTCCACTTCCGTATCATTGATTTGTTTTTAATGTTGAATTCTCTCACAGCTGCTCTATGTCCATGTTGTACTGCGTGACTGAATAGCGTTGTGTTTGAAATCCGCTTCGAAAAAAATGAATGAATGCACGTACCCTAATGCTGAAGCACATACCGTATTACTTCCGTGATGCTGCGCACTACGTTTGCCATAAGCTTCGTAACTTACCAAAGCGTGCTGCTAAACATTTTGACAGATTTATGAGCGCCGTGTACCATCTACAATCGGTTTCTAGGTCAGAGAAGAGCACAACCAGAATTAATTCATACATTAGGCGCACCGCATTTTAAGGCGCACTGTCGATTTTTGAGAAGTTAAAGGATTTTTAAGTGTGCCTTATGGTCCG
The DNA here is from genome assembly GCA_025084515.1 of Ancistrus triradiatus. Lineage (NCBI taxonomy): Eukaryota > Metazoa > Chordata > Actinopteri > Siluriformes > Loricariidae > Ancistrus > Ancistrus triradiatus. The sequence continues at coordinate 83,987 of JAJAGP010001885.1, read as the reverse complement.
AAAAATACGGTAGTTAAAATATCGCCCACCACTAATTCTAATCATTCTAACAATTTCGAGCCACTATACCTGCATAGAGTTGAACTAGTCAGTCTCTGGGGGTGTGGTACATTTTCTGCTACGCTAACCTGTCTACTCATTCTCATCCTGGCAGTGTGATTGGCTGATCTCCCAGCCAGCATGGGTGCAGAGAGCAGTGCATTGAAGAGCTGTGTGCTGGAGCAGCCATCAGTGACACTACCTTCAGGCCTCACACTGTACTCTGCTGTGCTCCAGGATGGCAAGTCGGCTTCTGTTTTTGTCTACAATCAGGGCAATGAAGATAAGTTCAACAAAGCCACCAAGGTACACTTCTGTATTAAAGCTATTAAATCAGGACAAGTTAAATTCACAAATATCTGAAGGCTTAAGAGGTTTGAATTTTGTTGGAAAATTGAATCATCCCATCAAATATCCTTAGGCTTTCTTTATACGTGATGGTTTGTGGTAGTTCTTCATATGTTGTCAGTGCAGTAGATTAGGATTAAAAGAGCTGTAGTACTTCTTTTAGGCCATGGTTTAGGGAAGGACAAAATCAGTTGTGATTTTTCCACTTGAGTCTTTAACATTCGGTCAGAAAAGACATGGTACCTCAGTTCTCTTCTGATTTATGATGGGGATGTGTGCCGACAAAAGTTAAATGTATCACGAACCGAGGAGTTTAACGAGTGTTTGGTGTCATAGCGGAGCCTGTGATAAGTAATGATAAGTTAATAAGTTGAGTTAATGTATAAAACACTTACGTTAACCTACAGGTGACAAAATTTGTTAACACAAAGCTTATTTTATAATAAAGTGTTCAATAATCTGTACTTTAGTGAGTAATGGATTGAAAGTGAAAAGTATAAGCACTTATACAGCCTGTCTGCACCTTCTGGAGCATTAAGTTCCTGTTTCCCTTTTGTTTGGCAGTCAATACAACCCTTTTTAGGATCCATGGAGACATATTTGCACTAAGAATACAGTACTGTAGATATAAAGAAATACACGATGAAAATGGCTGAGATCTTCACTGAGAAATAGTGAGCACTGAGCACCGACTATTGTGAATCTGAGTCACTGTGTACTGAATCGTGAATCAAGTCATGCTGCTCGACTCGCACAAGTTTAAGCAAGTACCAAGCAAACGATGAGAACCAAGACGCATTTTTCTGGTCAAAATGCACCGAGAACCGAATTTGACGAGTTCCAAGGTACCACTGTATTTCCAATCAAATTGAAGCTTGCGACCAACAGTTCCCAACAGCATGCCAAATATTTTCATTTCATTTCATTTTATTCCATTTCGTTTCATTTACAGCATTTAGCAGACGCCCTTATCCAGAGTGACTTTCAATTGGTACAATCTTACAATCCAAGCAATTGTGGGTTAAGGGCCTTTCTCAAGGACCCAACAGTGGCAGCTTGGCAGAGGTCTCATTTTTTTAAATTTATTTTTTTTATACACGTTCTTGTTTGTAAATGCGCTTAGTCTTAATCTCAAAACAGACTTGCGCAAAGATGAAATTAAACATTGATTCAAACAAGTGTAGCATGTGATTTGTGCATTGCCAACTGGTCAAAAATAAAAATTAAAAAGTTATGTTTCCATGTTCATCTCGTTTAATCGTGGTCTGTTTATGTTAATGGCGGGGCCCTTGAATTCAGGCTTGATTTCAAACTCAAATAATGTAGAAAGCAAGCAAAACCCTGTGTCCATGTCCCATCACAGTTTAAATCATTAACTTTCATACCCACTTAATCCAATTCAGGATCGCTTTTTGCTGGGGCCTAACCAGCAGCACAGGGTGCAAGGCAGAAACTCTACATGGAGAGTGACCCTGTCTATTGCAGAGCATATGCATGTGTGCACACTCACTCACACTGGGAAACTTCAGAGATGGCAGTTGACCTTACTAATGTATTTCGAATTTGGGAGGACACTGCGTGGGTAAGACAGCAGTGACGCGACAGCACTGTGCTACCATTCCGCCCAGCATTTTAAATGCAATGTTAAACCAAAACGTTTACGTAAAATGATCACTGAGCGACTGCTTTTGAGTTGTAAACTTTTGTAATACTTTGTGATGCTCTTGTCTCATTTGAATAGCCAATATATACACTGTTAGCAGTTAGCTGTGTACAGTCATATCAATCCAGTAATGTGTTCCCTTTCAGCATCTGAAGACCCTGAGGCACCCTTGCTTGTTGCGCTTCTTATCGTGCTCCGTACACAATGGAGGCATTCACTTAGTAACAGAGAGGGTTCAGCCCCTGGAGCTGGTGCTGGATACTCTCACACCAGAGGAGATCTGTGCTGGTATCTATGATCTGCTGCAGGCCCTTGTCTTCCTTCATGACCGGGTAAAGCCAATAATGATTTACAATTTAGAAAATTGTGAATCTTTTTCCTTCTTTTATGCTTTGAGATATTATGTAGTTCATTCCAGATCTTTCTTGTGTCATGTTATACCGATTCCTGTAGTTTAGTATAGGGCTGTGTGATACATATTGTCTATGATAATGTCTTAATTGTTGTTTTAATGATGTGCGAGCTGAGGTTATCTATTGTCACTTACTTTGCAAAATGCAGTCAAAAACACACCTTATGAGTTTATGTATTCACTGTTTATTGCTAGAAATGGCACATCCTCAGTCGCATGTACAGTGGTGCTTGAAAGTTTGTGAACCCTTTAGAATTTTCTATATTTCTGCGTAAATATGACCTAAAACATCATCAGATTTTCAGACAAGTTCTAAAAGTAGATACTGAGACAAGAATATTATACTTGGTCATTTATTTATTGAGGCAAATGATCCAATATTACATATTAGTGAGTGGAAAAAGTATGTGAACCTCTACGATTAGCAGTTAATTTGAAGGTGAAATTAGAGTCAGCTGTTTTCAATCAATGGGATGACAATCAGGTGTGAGTGGGCACCCTGTTTTATTTAAAGAACAGGGATCTATCAAAGTCTGCTCTTCACAACACGTTTGTGGAAGTGTATCATGGCACGAACAAATGAGATTTCTGAAGACCTCAGGAAAAGAGTTGTTGATGCTCACCAGGCTGGAAAAGGTTACAAAAAAGGTTTGACTCCACTAATCAGTCAGACAGATTGTGTACAAATGGAGGAAATTCAAGACCATTGTTATCCTCCCCAGGAGTGGTCGACAAACAAAGATGACTCCAAGAGCAAGGCATGTAATACCCTGGCGAGGTCACAAAGGACCCCAGGGTAACATCTAACCAAAAAGAACATTGCTACTCGTCTCTCTCACATTGGCTAATTCTAATGTTCATGAGTCCACCATCAGAAGAACACTGAACAACAGTGGTGTGCATGGCAGGGTTGCAAGAAGAAAGCCACTGCTCTCCAAAAAGAACACTGCTACGTGTCTGTAGTTTGCTAAAGATCACATGGACAAGCCAGAAGGCTATTGGAAGAAAGTTTTGTGAGCGGATGAGACCAAAATAGAACTTTTTGGTTTAAAAGAAAAGCGTTATGTTTGGAGAAAGGAAAACACTGCATTCCAGCATAAGAACCTTATCCCATCTGTGAAACATGGTGGTGGTAGTATCATGGTTTTGCTGCATCTGGGCCAGGATGGCTTGCCATCATTGATAGAACAATGAATTCTGAATTATATCAGAGAAATCTAAAGGGAAATGTCAGGACATCTGTCCATGAACTCAATCTCAAGAGAAGGTGAATTATGCAGCAAGACAACGACCCTAAGCACACAAGCCTTTCAACTGAAGAATAAAGTTAATGTTTTGGAATGGCCAAGTCAAAGTCCTGACCTTAATCCAATCGGCATGAAGCGAGCAGCTAATGTAAGGAAACCCACCAACATCCCAGAGCTGAAGCTGTTCTGTACGGAGGAATGGGCTAAACTTCCTCCAAGCTGGTGTGCAGGACTGATCAACAGTTACAGGAAACGTTTAGTTGCAGTTATTGCTGCACAGGGGGTCACACCAGATACTGAAAGCAAAGGTTCACATACTTTTGCCACTCACTAATATGTAATATTGGGTCATTTTCCTCAATAAATAAATGACCAAGTATAATATTTTTGTCTCATTTGTTTAACTGGGCTCTCTTTATCTACTTTTAGGATCTGATGATCTGATGATGTTTTAGGTCATATTTATGCAGAAATATAAAAATTCTAAAGGGTTCACAAACTTTCAAGCACCACTGTATGTCCTTTTGAAAAGATGGATGTTGCTATCTGACAAGAGACATGATTGTGTCTCTCGTGAATTTTCTGCCTCCTAACACAGATTTGTCTTGTATTTATGCATTTGTCTGTCTGTGTATCCTAAGGGAAAATCAAGTCACAACAATGTGTGTAGGTCTTCTGTGTTCGTTAGTGAAGATGGACACTGGAAGCTTGGTGGCATGGAAACTGTTTGCAAGTTTTCTGAGGCAACACCACAGGTAAAATATGACTTGTATAAAAGTAATTTAGCAAATTGTGTTGAAGAAGCTAATATGGAAGACTTTGGGTAAATAATAAAAAACCCATATTCATTCTGTATGATGAAATCCATACCATTTAACTCTTCCTGCTTCTGCAGTGAGTGCCTCGATAATCTGATTAATGCTTCTATGATCCTGACAGGAATAAGTGGGGATAAACGTCTTGATGCATGCTCAAGTGGGGATAAAAATTGTGGAAGAAAATCTGCCTTAGTCTGACTGTTTTTAAATTTAAATTTTTTGTTTTTTTATTTCTATTGATTTAATGTCTCAATTTGACGAGTAGTAGGTAGTGAAGGATAGAAGGCTTTGTCCCAATATGCATGGTATCCAATAAAAAAAATAGGACAGACTTGTGTCAAAAAATGATCACGTCTGTAGGCTTGGGCCGATAATCAGCATTTTATTTGTATGCTTTTTTTAAATTTTGCTTTTATAGAGTCATTCAAACTTAGGCAAGTTAAGAAAATTTACAGTAGAAAAGATGGGACTAATACACTATACAAACAACATTCAAACTCAGTAACTAAATCTATTCAAATAATAAACACCTATTGGAAAGATTCTAAACATATTTTCAGTGTGGCAAATAAATAGATGGAATTGAAACTCTGGAATGTGACAGCCAAACTTGTGTAAAAAGTAAACTGGATGAGCTTGTTCAAACGGAGGACTTTAACGGACAAGTTTGGCAATATTTTGATTGGAAACACATTTCCAACTGTGCAATACTTCGAATGTAAAATAAAGGAGGATAAATGAATCCATCTGAGATCGGCTAATGCTGCAAGCAGTACACCAGGCAGCAGGTTAGACCAGTCATTTGTTTAAGAAAGAACCAGTTTGTTGACAGAAAGAAACATTGTTAAAACAGCTTGTTAGCCTGAGGTGTCTTTCACAGAATTGCAAGATCAGAAGGCAGGTGAGTGTGTGGTGGGGGCAGCTCTTGAAAGAATCAAATTAGGTTTATCAGTTGGACGTCACTGGTAGTAGGAATTGGAATACTCACTCCAGCAAAGTCTTTATCAATCCACGATCCAGATCATCAGCCAATCATAAAAGGAGGATGGCTTGGTCATAAACCTTCATTTATGAAAGTTTTATGAAAATTCATGTAATCCTTTTTCTGCCAATTAGCAAAACGGCACAATAATTACCCCAGACTGGTCTAGGATTTGACGTGATTAGTTTTGCATGCAAGATACTGCCCTCCACCCCCAACATGTGCACACTGTATTTGTTGCTTTTTTACAGTATATCTCCATTTCGTGTGAAGTCAACAACCTCTTAATGTACAGTGGCATATTTCTACAGGCATGATGTTTTTGCCCGTGTTGTCTGGTATACAAGTCAGAAACCAGAATTCTTATTTTGTATTTGAATTTGTACCAGGGCCAAGTTCAAAATGCTGCTGCTCTGCTATTACTGCTCTACCTTTGTCTTCAAGTTGTGTGTTATTATAATGGCAGATAAAATGGACACTAATATTTGTTTGGGAATTCAAATCAGTCAAATTAATATGCCTATCTTTAATCATTGGCTAAACTTAACAGCATTGTTGAAATGATAGAAATGGTAATGATGACTGTGTAGCCTAGCGGGTAAGGTACTGGACTATGAACCAGAACGTCCAGGGTTCAAATCCCACCTCTGCCAAGATGCCACTGTTGGGTCCTTGAGAAAGGCCCTTAAGCTGCAATTGCTTGGATTGTAAGATCGTATCAATTGTAAGTCGCTCTGGATAAGGGCGTCTGCTAAATGCTGTAAATGTAAAATGTAATGGCAATTGAGGATCTTTGTTCTGTTTATTGACCAGTTTCTCACAAGTGTTGGGACAGTAAGGGAAAGCAGTGCTGTTCCTCCAGAGGAAAAGGTGAATTTGTGTATTTTTTCCATTACATCACAAGACATTACAGTTTGACGAGTCTGTGACAAATTTTTTTTATTTATTTTTTTTGCAGCTGGAAGGATTCAAGTTGCTTCCCGAAAAGCACGCCCACTCTCGGGATGCCTTCTCTTTTGGCGTGTTGGTCGAGGGCCTCGTACCAATGCTGGCTGGATATGGTTAGTAATTCTCCCTGGTCGGCAGTGGTATGAGTGTGAGTGTGAGAATTCTGCTGTGAAGAGTGGTTTAACCTCCACAGCTGTTGTTCATCATTCTGGTGTATGCAGGTATGCGTCATTTAACATCCGCATTACATTCTGTGAATGAAATGGATGGTGACCGATTACCATTATCACATAGTAGTTTGGGTACTTTGCACATTTATTACTGTACTGTACAGTCCAGTACTTCTTATCTTTCTAACTTTTGTACAATTTGAAACACTTACCAAAAACGAATGGAACGTTGCTGTGTTTTCTGCCTTCAAGACTGCGATTCTCTTTTCTGTCAGCAAGTGTTGCAAGGCTTTGTGCGAGTTTTCTGTCATTCAGACGTGAATTAGATGTATATAGGACAGATATTTCTTATTATAAATAAGTACTCGGATGTTAAAGCAAAGGGACGTTAATCAGATGGAGGTTAAACCGTGCATACCTGTATTATCAGTCAGTCTAAACAATAAAACCCTCTGGTCCATAACAATGTTGAAGTTGGTCCTACACATCAAATTAACGTCCACATGAATGCCTGGACCCAGAGTTTCCCAGCAGAACATTACCCAGAGCATCACACTTCCACCAGCAACTTATCTTCCATAGTGCATCCTGGTGGCATCACTACCCCAGATAAATGATGTACACGGGTTAACAGGTGGCTATACAGCTCCATACAGAGCAGGGGGCACTGTAACACGTTTTTCGTAACAGGTGTTAGTCATTATTTCTGTGACTCCCATTTAGGCCAGACAGGATGAGATTTATTCTCTTATGCACCCAAAGCAGTGATTCACCTTGTGTCCCAACACCCTGTTCCCTGATTGTGGTTTGTCCACTCTTGGACCACTGGCAGTACTCACCACTGCTGACCAGAGCCTTGTTGATTGGGAGATGCTCTAACGAAGTCACCTGGCCGTAATGAGTTGTCCCTTGTCACTCATGCCTAATACATCCCTTGACATGCTGTTGTAATGAGATGATCAGCATTATTCGTTATTCAGTCTGTTTTTAATGTTCTGGCTGATTCATATACACAGTGGCTTGTTGAGAATCAAAAACGACGAGTACCGAGCAAATTCTTCCCATAAGGAATAATGTAAATTCAACTAATCTGTTCCAGACCCCCAGAAAATCCACATTGTACAAGGCATTATATGCATTAATGGAGTTGTATTGAACAGGCGCTCTCTGATGTACAAAGGGGATATGTTCAGAGAAATCCCTCACAACGTAAATGCATCATGAACCGATGAGTTTAACGAGTGTTTGGTAGAGCGATCCATACTGTGTCATAGAGGAGCCTATGATAAGTAATGATAAGCAAGTTGATGTTTAAAACACGTAGATTAACCTACAGCTGGCCAAAATCATTAACACAAAGCTTATTAGCTTATTAATAGTGTTAAAAATCTCATGTAATTTAGTGAGTAATGGATTGGAAGCGAAAAGTCAAAGCAAAACACTTACTCTTTTGATGAACTCTGGGTGCTAGCATAGCTGCCAAGCTAACTACAGCCTATTATCTTTCGGTTTCTTTTCAGTTGGCTTTAATCCCTAATCTTTTTGGGACCCATGGGGGACTTACTTGCACTAAGAATACAGTACTGTAGATGTAAAAAAAGAAAAACACTATAAGACAGCAAAGTAAGAGCTGAGCAACACACTGAGCAAGGACTATTGTGAATCTGAATCTCTGTGTGCTGAAACGTGAATTGACTTTCTGCTGAAACAAGTCGTGCGGCTCAGCTCATACAAGTTTAAGCAAGTGTGCTGAGTACCGAGCAAACGACAAGAACATTATAATAGGAGAGAAAAATCTGACTTTTAACTCTGGACGTTGCAGTCGTAACAGCCATTCAGTGCCATGGATCTATGAGAGGTGGAAGTTTAAGAGCAGAAAGTGGTGTGTCGGTGTCTAAGTAACTACTGGCTGTGTGCTCATTTGCTCGTTAGCTCACGTTTGCACTAGAAACTGTTCTAACTCGGTTGATGTGTTTACTAGGGCTGCAACTAACGTTTATTTTAATAATTGATTAATCGGTCGATTATTTTTTCAATTAATCGATTAATCGGGTTTAAAACAAAAAAAAACTTTCCATGTCTTTATTCAGAAATATAACATTAAATAACAAAGCAAATAAGTGCTTATAATACATGAATAATAATAAATTACATTTATTAATAAATTAAAATAACAAATTAAATAATAAAGAAAAATAAGTGCATCTCTGATGCAAACACTACATACAAACTCATTCACACCCTTTCTTTAGGAACTTTGCATTGCAATCCAAAAATGTTATCATGTCAACATGCTCCTGGATAAAGCTGGCTCTCTTTTTTTTTTTTTTTTTTTTTTATGGCCCTGTCCCACAGGAACACGGGTATTTTTTTAAAACGTAACTTTTTCTATGCGTTTTGACCTTTCGTTCCACATGAAATCGGCGTTTTAGGTCACTGAAAACGAAACTTTTTTTTGCAAAAACTCCTTCCAGGGTGAAGATTTTCAGAAACTCCGTTTTCACCGTTGTCGTGTGGACTGGGAAAACAGAGTTTCTTGCTTGTAACGTCAATTTGTGCGCCGTTATCTCCTTTGTTTACATGAGGCCATTTTGTGCAATAGCGGACGTAGCCAAAATAGTGCCAGCTGTAAACACTGCTGACCGAACTTGTTACAAATCTACAAATAAATGTACAATTATTACTTTTTCATTACACTGAAGAACAGAGGTGTCAGAAAGCGCTACGGAGGTCACTACTATATCCATCACACCCACGAAGCAGAGTTTCCCGCCCCCAGCGTCGCCGTTTGGGACGAGACCCCGGTCGGACCTCTCGTTGGTGGGGACAGCTTTCAAAACGAAGTGGTTGTTGAGAAGAACAATGGCGAGAAAATGTTTCGTATGCATAGGACATCGTTTGTTGTCATTGAGTGAGCTGGCTTCGCCGGCACATAGGACTGCTGGTTTGGCCACTGCTCTTGACAGCGACTGTGTGCGTTTTTCCGTTTTCATGTGGACGAAGTTTTTTGTTTAAACAGTGCTTGTGTGGACGGGATGTTTTTTTAATAAACGAATTTAAGCCCCCGTTTCAGAAAATACCCGTGTACGTGTGGGGACATAGCACTTAATGCTAACGTGTTTTGAAGATTCCGCGCCGGCTTCGCCTCGCTCCGTTTCAATCGCTCGTGTGTTTTTTTTTTCCAGCACTGACTGCAAGTGCCGCAAGCAAGTAACGTAAGCGGATATGATAAGGCGGGGACACATAAATCATGCGACACGACGAATCGATAATGAATTTTTTACTAATCACTTCACTTTTAATAATCGATTTTTATCGATTCGTTGTTGCAGCCCTAGTGTTTACATTTACATTTATGTCACTTAGCAGACGCCCTTATCCAGAGCGACTTACAATTGATACGTCTTACAATCCAAGCAATTGTGGGTTAAGGGTCTTGCTCAAGGACCCAACAGTGGCAGCTTGGCAGAGGTGGGATTTGAACCCTGGACCTTCTGGTTCATAGTCCAGTACCCTAACTGCTTAGGGACTTTGTGTAAGTTGCTCATGGTTGTGTGGCTGGCTTTCCGCTGCTTATTTGTAAAAAGCTGAAAATTGTTGTTCATAAGTTTTTGTGCTTGTTCAATTGTAAGTAGTACTCCTACTGCAATCAAGTCCTCCACTGCCTGTATATTCTCTCTAATCTATACCAACATAAACTGGTTCACATTCACTTGAGTCTTTTATCTGGCTGATCTTCCATGTCTATCAGTGTAGTTTTGGCTTCCGTCAAACAAAAGTATCAGTCGTTTCCCTCGCCGGTCAATCCTACATATTTTTGGTGGTATCTCAGAGGCATTTACGTATCATTTTCTCACAGAGTTCATGTGAAAATTACCCTTCATATTTACATTACAGTAACATAAAAAGACTTAAGTGTGATAATGTCCGGTCAATGTGCCTTTGGGTCAACAACCTGTCTCTCAGAACGTAAAGCGGTCATTAAATGGTGCGTACCTGTATTCAAAAGTCATCTGCTGCTGGACCTAAGGTACAGTCTGAGAGTTGAATGTTGCAACATTCAGGAAACCGTGCAGACACATCCTTTTTTAATTCTACCAGCTCATGTAGATTCCCAGAAATTCTTGTAGAGAAAATGCCAGGTCACATTCTGCTGCTGTTGATGTCACCCCTCACTCACAACCCAGTCATCTTTTTCAATATGTTTTTAGTGGTCCTCTCAATATGTCATAATCATCTAGCCATTCTGTCATCTCTTCCTCACCTCCCAGCCCACGTACTTCACTATTCCTTGTCTAATTCTCATCCTTTCTGTCTCAGTGTGCTTGACGTGTCTGTCTCTTGGTTTCTGTCAGTGTCTGAAGAGCTGGTGGAAAGTCTGAGGAGTATGCTGCAGGTCAGGTTGTTAACCTCTGACCCTACAGTCCGCCCACCTCTCAGCAGTCTTCTGACTCATGAGTTTTTTAGGTGCATCTCAGATTTTCCATATTAATTCTGTTGAATGTCTTTTTCTTTTTTTTTTCTTTTTTTCTGAACAATTTTATTTGCTTTTCTAACAGGAATGACTTTCTGGACATCACAAACTTTCTTAAGAGCTTGACTTTGAAATCTGAAGAGGAAAAGAACGAGTTCTTTAAGTAAGACTTTGGACTCTTAAGCCTTAATGTGATTCAAATACAACTGGAAAATACAGGAATGACTTTGTACGCTTTGTGCTCTCCTTATGGCTGTGTGTCTTTTTCCTAGGTTTCTACTGGATCGAGTTCATAGCCTCCCAGAAGAACTAATTGGTTCCCGCTTAGCTCCTAAACTGTTGAATTCACTGGTGTTTGCTGAACCCATAGCTGTGAAAAGCTTCCTGCCTCACTTGTTACGGCCCAAGAAGGGTATGGAAATGTCAGTTTCATTAAATAAGCTTAGAGTCTAATACAGTAATTGAATTAGATCAACTTATTAAATTATGCACATAGACATGAAGAAGTTATTATGTTAAATTATAAGTTCAAATGTTTAAGACCTCAGTCATTAACAGTACATGTACGTACCAAAGAAATAATATTTACCACGATCTTGGGCAAAATGACCAGTGGCAGTTCTCAAAAAACACACATGCAGCATGTTGAGCTGTAGCTCAGTTTTGCAGGGCTCAAAATAATACAGTGACATTGCTGCATTTGTTCTATAGTAGATCCAGACTGTTGACTTGTACCAAGACATGACAATGACAGTCTGGGTTTTTAATTTAATTACTGAAATTACAGCTTCTGATTCAATAGTTTCCAGGTACTTGTGGAGTTTATTTATTCTATGTACAGGTATCTGCTGTTTAACAGCCACCTGATCAACATCCATTCACTTTATTCGTAACAAGCTATGAATGGCATCGGTACGTGTATGTGCCTGTCCTGTTCTAAGTAGTACTCCTTTGTTTGTTCCCCCATTACCTGTATATTCTCTGTCACTTATAACTATTTATACCACAGTTAGTTCCGACCCCGCAATCTGGTTGGCTGAGAGACGTCTTCCGCCGTGACATTACTGACGATAACGGCACTGTGACCGACGCTTTATAAGTATTAATCCGCGGCACACGTAACCTAGCAACAACGCCCGCCTAACAATAAATGACGATAACGGAACTGTGGTATAAAAGCAATAAGGCACGAGGGGGGGTGCATTATTGTGAATATCGTTGTAACGCCTCTTTCCTGTGATATATTCACAATAATGCACCCTCTCTCGTGCCTTATTGCTTTAATAAACTGGTTCAAATTCACTCCTTGAGGCTGTTTCATCTGGCTGATCTTCCGTGTTGTTCATAATACTGTCTCTCGATGCATTTTTGGCTTCCATCAAATCAAAGTATCAGGTCCATCATACTGTCAAGTCAGATTTATTTCTACAGTGCTTTTGACAATGGAGCATTGCCTCAAAGCAGCTGTACAATTTTAGGTTATCTTCCCATATCTACAGCCTCAAACTGAGAAAGCCTGGGGCGACAGTGGAAAGGAAAAACTCCCTAAGTGTTATGAGGAAGAAACCTTCAAAGGACCAATACTCAAAAAGGGACCCAACCTCCTTGGGTGGCGTAGATGATAAATATAAGAATGAATCAAATTTATCTAAACAAACAAGTCTTCTATTCTATCCTCTTTAGTGCCACGGGTTCATCATGTTTTCTACGGTATCTCGGACACATTTACATATCATTTGCTCTCGGTTTTCTTGTGAAAAATACCCTTTATATTTACCTTCCAGTACCATAAAAAGACTATGTGACTATGGTAATGTCCGGTGTATATAGTCAAAAACTGATACTCGATTGTACCTCATTCCTGAAAATATGTGTAACACACGTTTGGAACGCAGGCTCAATTATTCTGTTATTGTCCATGGGTCCATGTCTTGTTCCTGATGTCAGTGTAATATAGTGGAGCGAGGGGACTAATGTCTTGCAGTGTGTTCATCTTGCACTAAACCCAACAATATGAACATCGATTACATTATTAATTATAATAATAACTAGTCAGCTTAGTGTCATGAGGTTACTAGTTTGCATAGCTGGTTAGGAGATCCCTCATGGTATAGTGGGGTTTGACTGTTTTCACATAGTGCTGCGAATTTGTGCTGATGTTTGATGACGTATGTCGTTACACCGTCTCTCATCCCTGTGCTTCTGTGACAGATTCAAGTGTAGGAACAGGTGACGAGTGCCTGCTGGCTATGCCAATGTACAGGAGGTATGTGGTCCCACTGCTTCTGAAGCTGTTTAAAGGGAATGAGGAGCATGTCCGTGTGGTGCTTCTCTCCCATATCCACATGTACGCTGAATTCTTCACACATGATGAGCTCAAGGATCAGGTTCTACCTCAGGTAAGTGGAAAAATGGAAAAGCTGCTGTTCTACATGTATGGCACAAAAGTTTGGCCCATTATTATTAGACAGTAGAAGTGCTGATGACGGTAATGCAGCTGTTCTCTCTGGTTGTGAAGAGTTGTGTGGTTACTGATGCTGTAATGTCAGGCCTGATGAAATACAGTGGTGTGAAAAAGTGTTTGCCCCCTTCCTGATTTCTTATTTTTTTGCATGTTTGTCGCACTTAAGTGTCTCGAAACATCAAACCAATTTAAATATTAGTCAAAGACAACACAAAATGTAGTTTTTAAATGAAGGTGTTTATTATTAAGGGAGAAAAAAATCCACACCTACATGGCCCTGTGTGAAAAAGTGATTGTCCCCCCTTCTTAAAACATAACTCAGCTATGGTTTATCACACCTAAGTTCACTGTCTCTTGCCACACCTGTTCTCAATCAGGACATCACTTAAATAGGACCTGTCTGACAAAGGCAAAAAAAGATCCTTAAAAGCTACACATCATGCCGAGATCCAAAGAAATTCAGGAACAATTGAGGTCTATCAGTCTGGAAAGGGTTAAAAAGCCATTTCTAAAGCTTTGGGACTCCAGCGAACCACAGTGAGAGCCATTACCCACTAATGGCGAAGAGATGGAACAGTGGTGAACCTTCCCAGGAGTGGTCGGCCGACCAAAATTACCCCAAGGGCGCAGCAACGACTCATCCAAGAGGTCACTGGAAAAGTTTACAAAACCATCTATAAAGAGTTTGGGCTCCACCAATACAGTCAGACAGAAATTCAGTACCATTGTTACCCTCCCCCAGGAGTGGTCGACCACACAGCAAGGTGTATGATAGCCTGTGTGGCTAGAAAGGAACCATGGGTAACTTCCAAACAACTAAAGGCTTTAGGTCATAATTATGTAGAAAACAAAAATTCAAAAGGTTTCACGAATGTCCAAGCTCCACTGTATCTACAATTTTAGTTAGCTAGCAGTTTGATGAATGACTACATAATTCCATGTTACTATATAATTGTTTATGTTCAGTTTTGCCCTGATTATAAATTTAGGTTTAAATTCAATGGATTTAAAATCATTTTGTAGGTGTTACTAGGAATGAGGGACACAAATGATGCTCTAGTTGCCATGACACTGCAGAGTCTGGCAGTGCTGGTGCCGTTGCTGGGGGCTGAGGTCGTGGTAGGTGGTGAGAGGACCAAAGTCTTCAAACGTACCACACCAAACTTCACCAGGTCCACCGACGTTACTCCAGAAAGTGAGTATTCCTCGTTGTGTTAATCATTCATTGGTTATTTAATGAGTTTGTGTTGTAGAAAGTCAGTGCATGGGGTGCATGAATGTGACATTTTTGATAGGTACATTAGGGTGCCAGTGAAATAATGAATGGAAAAAATTAAAGATACAGTACTGTGCAAAAGTCTTAAGCCACAATTATATTAGATATACCATTGTTTTAGCAATTATTTCTGTTTGTATTAGAATACAACCACAAAATACAGGAAATATGCATGCAGTGTTACAGCAACAGAAACAGCTTCTATAGGCTACAATGGCGAGTATTTAGTCTGACTTACTCTGCAATAGCAACATCTGGCAACTTCATCGGGATGCCAAGTTAATCTTTGTACAGTCTGAAGAAGCTTGATCAGGATTGGTCTTTTTGGAAGGATAGCAGTCAAGAAACTACTTTTTCAGAAGGAAAGTGAGATGAAAAGGCTAAAAAAATGCTAAAGCTTACAAAAATTGGAATGGTCATCATACCATTTCTAAAACAAAAACTAATGGTGGCCGAAGACTTTTGCATAGTACCATACTTATTCCTCGGGCTTCACCCCCTTTATCTGTTTCATATAACCAGCTGTTTCACCAGTAAAACAACATCATGATGTCTCTTCTCTTATTTTGTGTAGCTTCCCCAGTTCATATTGTCGGAGCACCTAAACCCCACATCTCCCAGCCTTCCAAGGGTATGAGTATGTTCCCTGAACCCGCTGGAAGCAGGGAGCTTGTTCTAGAGAAGCTGAACACACTCCAGTCAGCCCAGTCAATGCCCTCTGTATTAACGACAGGTAAGGTGGAAGGCAAGATTGTGATAATGAACCGACCACTAAGCCGTGTCACTAAGCAGTACTTTACATAAAATCCATTTTCACCTTCATTTTTATTCACTGAAAAGGGCTTATGGACCCCAAATGCAGAGTAGACTGGCACGGCCATTTGCTGGATCAGCTGAGGTGCCTGATAAGGTGAATTATTTGAAATATTAGCACAGCAGTTTAATGAGAGGACTCTGCACCTCTGAGAGGATTATACACTCACTGGACACTTTATTAGGTATACCTGTTCAGGTGCTCATTCATCAGCCAATCACATGGCAGCGCCGCAGTGCATTTAGGCAAGAAGGGCTGGTCTGAATTTCCGAAAGTGCTGATCTACAGGGATTTTCATGCAAAGCCATCTCTAGAGTTTAAGAGAATGGTCTGAAAAAGAGCAAATGTCCAGTGAGCAGCAGATATCAAAAGTGCCTTGCTGATGTCGGAAGTTAGAGGAGAATGGCCAGACTGATTTGAGCTGATAGAAAGGCAACAGTAACTCAGACAGCCACCAAGTACAACTGAGGTCTGCAGAAGAGCAACTGTTAACACACAACACTTTGAAGCAGGTGAGTAGCAGAAGAGCACACCGGCTACCAAACCTGTCAACCAAGAACAGGCAATTCAAGCTACAAATTGCGCTGGCTCCACAAAACTGGACACTAGAAGATTGGGAAAAACATTGCTTGGTTTGAATAGTCTCATATTCTCCCGTGACATTCAGATGGTAGGGTCAGAATTTGTTATCCGAGTACTCCTTAAAGATGGTATGAACACTTTTTAGGCAAAGTAAAATGTATCCACGTCGCGAACTGGAAACATATTTTAATCCCTACTTTATTCACTGAAATATGAGCTTTGAGTGCATTTGCAACGCTATATAATACCGCTAAAATAGGAGCTCGCGCCATTAGGTGCGGATAGCTTACCTGCAGTTTCAGGACGACACGTCTGCAGATGTCGTTTTAAATTTGTTGTATTTTTATCAGAGATAGTCGCTCACACGGTTTACAGAGAGTCTTGGTTTCCTTGACATTTAAATAAGAAATGTGACAATATATCGACTCTCCTCTTTCTCCCAAGTGTTGACATTGTGGAGTTGGTTTCCTGAGAACCAGGCTAGTTGTACGGTCTCCGGTGTGCGTCTTACAGCGTTACTGATTGGATCGCTACCCAACTCGTCCCGCCTTTCCACATTAAAGTTAAAAGCTGAAGATCTGATTTGATGTCGTCTCTGCCAAAGATTTTCGTCTCGTTTTTATTCGTTGACAATTGTGTCAATTCATTTCGTCCTAGTTTTTGTCGTTTTTCATTCGTTTAACTTTAGTCATCTTGTTTTCGTTCGAAAAAAGGTCTTTGACGAAAACTGACAAATTATTCGTCAACAAAATTAACACTGTACCCGAGTATTGTTGCTGACCATGTCCATCCCTTTATGACCACAGTGTTCCATCTTCTATGTGCCATGTCACAAAGCTTGAATCATCTCAAACTGGTAATACACAGCCCTTTCATTCTTATTGCTTTTATAAATGGTGACAGGTATTTATTTTAAATTATATTACATATAAACCATTCTTCCACCAATGTAGTCTGTTGATAAGAGCAGTTGATTCACGTGGCTCAGTCAGTCAGATCTTAGAGCCGGAACTGTCCATTTTGTGAATACATATAACAAGTACGGTGATGAGCTCAACACCGCAGAAGTGTTAGGCCACTACTCTTCTACTGGGGAATTGGACATGGCAGATTGGGAGAAAAAGTCTATTCCGTTAACCACTAATTGAATATTCCTGCTATAATGCAGTGGGTACTGATTTTTTTTCTTTCTACCTTAGATTTTGAACTTTAAATCAGTTCTGTTAATACAGTGGTACTCGTTGAATTCGGTTCTCGGTGCATTTTGACTAGAAAAATTTCTTGTTTTCAGCTGAAACTTGATTCACAATTCAGTGCTCAGTGATTCAGATTGGCAGTACCCTTGCTCAGAGAAGATCTCTGCTGTGTTTATTTATTTTTATTTTTTATTTTATTTACATCTACAGTACTGTATTTTTAGTGCAAATAAGTCTCCACGGATCCTACAAAGGTTAGTTCTTAAGAGCCAACTGAAAACAAACCAGGAATTGAATCCTCCAGAACACAGGCTGCAGTTCGCATTAGTGCCCAGAGTTCATCAATAGATTAAGTGTTTTGCTTTTACTTTTCCCTTTCAATCAATTACTATCTAAATTACATGAGATTTTTCAACACTTTATTAGAAAATAAGCTTTGTGTTAATCATTTGGCCAACTGTAGGTTAATAAGTGATGCACCAATATTGAATTTCTTGTTCAGATGCGATAACCGATTTTTAGCACATTATTGAGACCGATACTGGTGTTAAAAAACGATAACCTTTCTGCATTAAAAAAAGTTCACATTATCATCCATATATGAACTGTTGTTAAAAACCAGATAAGTAATTCATTTCAGCCATAAAATCTAATAATAATAATAAACAATAAAACAGTTTAATCAGACATGATGATTACTGTAAACATAAGGTGCAGTTCACTCAAAGGAAAAATGGTTTCATTGCATTTTATTTTAAGAATTTTTTTCTTGAATTAATACAGGCAGCAACAAGAACAATTAAGTGTATAAGAATGCTTATGACTGAAGCTCCAAGAAAGAATAGAACTGAATACGTAACTATACACTCGGCAACATCAGATATTTTGCTTGATGAATAACAGCCAAAAGAAAAAAAAACCTAAGAAATATTCATACATAAATATATAATAAATATCGGTTATAATGTCAGCATATTTTCTAGTATTGGACCGATGCCGATAATTGAAAAAAAATCCATTTAAACAGCAAATAATATATCGGCTGCCGACATATCGTCCATCACTAGTTTAAACATTGACTTACTTATCATTACTTTATTATAGGCTCTGCGCTGATACAGTATAGGTCACTCTACCAATCACTCATTAAATTCCTCAGTTAATGATACATTTAACTTATGATGGATTTGTTGGAACATATCCCCTTTCTAAATTGGGGAGCGTCTGTACAATCCAACTCTGTCAATGCATGTAATGCCTTATATACTTTGGATTTTCTGGGTGTCTGGAATGGATTGATTCAGTGCACAAGATTTGCTCAGACAAGCCTTCTGGAACAAATTAATGACGAGAACCGAGGTACCACTGTATTCTACTTTTCACATAGCCACTGTAGCCAAGCAGGTTTACAGCCGAGTCATTTGTGCTTTTGTTAACCTTGTACCGGAATTACTTTGTACAGGGATGAGCAGAGAAGTGCCTCATGCCTTGAATGGCTTCTCTGTGGAGGTGAAGCAGGGAGAAAATGGCACAACAACTGCAAGACCAGACAAGGACTGGCCTGATTGGGATGATGCAGAGGAGAAATCTAGCAATTGTAAACCTGTCCAAATCAACCTACAGCCTGTAGACGGTGCATCTGAATTACCAAGCGTTGCTACAGACGATGCCGATGAACCCTGGGATGATTTTGAGGATTCAGAAGTTACCTCAACACTCTCACCTCCTACTCCCCCACCAGTCCCACAATCCGAGTCCTCAAAACAGGGATTAAGATCTGTAGCCACACTTAATTCTGAGCCTGAGAGAAACTCTAAAGCACTAAAGCTGAGCTCTGTTCCAGCAAAAGCTGCTTCTGAGCAGAACATGCCGTGGGATGGAGACTTGGAGCAGAGCGTAGAAGGTCTCAAGCCCAGCACAGCCAGTTTAGGCCAAGAAGGTAAACTCAAAGGCATACGCAAGAATTCAGGAACTACAGGTCTAGGAGAGGAGTTTACCATCGAGGTGAAAAAGAAACCAGAGAGAGATCCAGAGCTGGACTTCTTTGCTGACATGGAACCAGATATAAAGCTGTCCACGTCTAGCATGCTCTTCACTATGGACGCTTCAGTTCAACAACCTGAAGGACTTTCAGCTGACAATGGACACGCAGCTGTAAACACACTGGAATTGACGGCTAAGTTTGCTGCAGAAGACCTGACCGAGGTGAGATGTGATTCTGTTTCAGGAATTGTACATGTTTAAGATCCGACAGGCATAAACCACAAGGTTGTATGTCAGAATGAGGTTGTTTGATATTCTTCAGGTCCTATAAATTCACTGACTGGACATTTCTGTAGTCAGTCTTTTTATGCTACTGTAATGTAAATATGAAGGGTATTTTCACAAGAAAACTGCATGCAGTTTTACGAGCAGCAAGTGGAACGAACCATACACAGCATCAATAATGTCACCACATATTTGTGTGGAAATTCACATAAATTATAGAATACAGTAATACACAGTTACAGCCCTGTCTAGGGGAAAGTCATGACACTTAAGAAGATGGTATGATACCTTTTTTTTTTTGAAGCCAAAAATGCATTGAAAGACAGTATTATAAACAACATGGAAGATCAGCCAGATGAAACAGAGACTCAACGAGTGAACGTGAACCAGTTTGTATAGGTATAGGTTAGAGAGAATATACAGGTAGTGGGGGACGACGACAAAGGAGTACTACTCACAATAGGACAGGCACGTGGATACGAACGCCATTTACAGCTTTTTAAAAATAAGTAGAGGAAAGTCATCCACACACACACAAATAACCTGCAAAAAAAAGTTAACTAAACACAACTGAGTTATAAAGCCCAAACACAAGCTAACGATCAAATGAGCCCACAATCAGTAAGGTAGTTACAGTGGTGCTTGAAAGTTTGTGAACCCTTTAGAATTTTCTATATTTCTGCATAAATATGACCTAAAACAACATCATACTCCTAAAAGTAGTTAAACAGAACCCAGTTAAACAAATGACACAAAATTATTATACTTGGTCATTTTTTTTTTGAGTAAAATGATCCAATATTACATATTAGTGAGTGAATGGATGAGCAATTAATTTGAAGGTGAAATTAGAGTCAGGTGTTTTCAATCAGTGGGATGACAATCAGGTGTGAGTGGGCACCCTGTTTTATTTTTATAACGGGGGTCTATCAAAGTCTGCTCTTCACAACACATGTTTGTGGAAGTGTATCATGGCACGAACAAAGATTTCTGAGAACCTCAGAAAAAGAGTTGTTGATGCTCATCAGGCTGGAAAAGGTTACAAAACCATCTCTAAAGAGTTTGGACTCCAGCAATCCACAGTCAGAGTGGAGTGGTCGACCAACAAAGATCACTCAAACAGCAAGGCGTGTAATAGTTGGTGAGGTCACAAAGGACCCCAGGGCAACTTCTAAGCAACTAAAGGCCTCTCTCTCACATTGGCTAATGTTCATGAGTCCACCATCAGAAGAACACTGAACAACAATGGTGTGCATGGCAGGGTTGCAAGGAGGAAGCTACTGCTCTCCAAAAAGAACACTGCTGCTCGTCTGCAGTTTGACAAGCCAGAAGGCTATTGGAAGAATGTTTTGTGGACAGAAGAGACCAAAATGGAGCTTTTTAGTTTAAAAGAAAAGCGTTATGTTTGGAAAAAGGAAAACACTAAATTCCAGCATAAGAACCTTATCCCATCTGTGAAATATGGTGGTAGTATCATGGTTTGGGCCTGTTTTGCTGCATCTAGGAAGGCTTGCCATCATTGATGGAACAATGAATTCTGAGTTATATCAGAGAATTTCACACCAGATGCTGAAAGCAAAGGTTCACATACTTTTGCCACTCACGAATATGTAATATTGGATATCATTTCCCCATATTTATGCAGAAATATAGAAAATTCTAAAGGGTTCACAAACTTTCAAGGTGACTAGCTGTTTACAACCACAACATCTGGAGTTAACAGACAGATTATTATTTCCTATAATGATTTATCATTTTTAAGACCTCGGTCGTTAAAGTGACCGGACTTAAACAGCACGTACGTGTACATAGCACTTCAATTATTTGTATACAGTAGATGCACTATGCTACATCACACAGCTTTTCAGCAGCAGTTTGTTACAGAGCAGTTTCTGTTTTGTTTGTCTGCTGTGAACATGATGGAACTAAACCCACATCACTGAGACATACTCCTGGGCAAAAAAATGGGCCAAACCAAAAATTGCAAAATCGGTGCTATTTTGCTCGGTGGCTCGTTTGCAAGGCTTCATACAGTTGATGAGTAGTTGAAGAATGTTTCCTAGTTCATTTGTGTTTAATTGTGATACCAGGTACTCTCTCTATAGTGTTCAACATCTGGCTTGGTGGACTATGACAGGTAACCAACTAATGACAAATCGTCCAAAAAAAGGCTATTAGGGCTATTGAAGCTTAAATTTAGGAGTCTGTGGCACAAGGTAAAGTGGCCCTAACAGTGTCCCGATCAAACCCAAAGGCTCCATGGCTTTGGCTCTTTCTAAAGTTATACACCATCATGCTTTTTTGTGTGTGTGTGTTGCAAAATGTTCTGCAGAAAAGTTGCGGTGTTTTCACACTGGTATCACATTTGTTTACAAACAGGATCCAGAAAACCTTTAAATGGTTATTTACTTCAGCATTATCACATCACCCAATGGCCTTGCCTTCACGGTGTGCTACACTGCCTCCTCCCACTGGAAGCATTCTGCTTATTTCTTATCATTCCCACACTTTTGCTTGTGACTGAACACAGTATATGAATGTTTAACTTTTGCCTACGTGTGTAGCTCAAAGCTCTATGTGCTGGAACATGTGGAGAATGATGGGATGTGTAAATGAAAGTAGTTTAACTATGCATCTTATTCAGACAATGGAAAAAAAAAATAATCAGTTTGCTTACCTTTTCACAACAGCCTGCACATGAACAAACTTACATTCAACCTAAGCCACCTCAAATAGTACATACACTGAAAGCAAACGTGACCCATTTCCTGTAGTTCCATCTCAATATCACACACATTTTATTTTTATTTTTTTGCAAACTGATAAATCTAATCATAAATGAGACACCAAATTGCTGAACTTAAACAAACATTTATTTAAGCTATAAATGCATCATCTTCTGCACTAAAAACAAACCTTTTATTGCTCTTAACTACAACATTTATTACCAGATAACTGAGGAAAAAATTTAAATGTGTAAGTACTTGCAAAAAAAAAAAAAAAGTTAGATTTAGTGCCCATTGGAGCAGAGCATCTTTTTGTTTTTAATCACAGTTACAGTTAAAAGCAGTCAGTTGTAATGCTGGAAACAAAGTTTTCATCTTCTCATAAATGGCTCCACTCTCACTGAATCTCAGCATCTCTTTCTTTATAATCACTCAGAAGTTCCTTCAAGTTCTAATGCAGGATGCAAAGTTCTGCATTTTCCCCACTATTATTGAATATCAGCCGATGCTAATTATTTCCAAATGGCATTAATCGCCCGACTGATGAATCAGTTTATCATAGTAAGTAGTGATTGTTTGTAATACTGTCTATCAATGCATTTTTGGCTTCCGCCAAACAAAAGTATCAGGTCTACTCGTCGGCTATACTAGAGTCGGCCACTAGAGTGCATCACACACATGCAGAATTGCTTTATTAATCAATTTCTTATATCAGACATATCATACTGGTTTACAATTTATGCTCAGTGTTTTAAACTGGAAGTGTTTGACTCTTCAGTGTTTTGAGCTTGATCTCTTCAGCGAATCTCAAAAACAGATGAACGATAAATCAGATCGCAAAAATGAGTGTATCGTGTGTGTGTGAATGTGCGAAACTGACTGCACCTTCTTTTCTGTCGCAGACGGAAAGCAGAAGGTTGGGGTGACAGTGATATCAACTGGGAGGACGAGAACGCCTGGGGCTGAAACTCCTTCCATAAGGCTGTAACAGGCCGTGCAACATGAATCGGTACCTAGAGTACAAAATGACCTGAAGGAAAACTAGGCTGGAGAACATTGTCAACTGCAGACTGACAAAACATAACACTTTTAAACCGAACTGTAGCTTTAGTGCTGCTACTGCAGAAGCATGGCATCTATACCAACACTGGATTTATGGGTACAGAAAGCGAACCAAAATGTGTACCCTTTTAGAACGGCATTGTGTTAGCAGGGTTACTCTTTTTCCTGGCTCACTTGTTGTAGAAGCAACGTGGAATATGTGTGTATTTTAAGAGTCCGTAATCCATGTGAAATTTGCCAGTCATCACTTATCTTACAAGATGCTGCCACCACCGGTGTGATGTGTAACCCTTGGGATGGCGACAAGCTGTTACTGGTGTTCCACATTCTATGATGGTTCTGTTTACAATGGGAATCTGATAATAGACAAATACACATTCAGCAGAAGCCACATTTTGAATTGAGCTTTTTCCCCAGGCACGCAATATACAATACGACACCCTCCCGCAGATGCTGGGCATCTGGGCAGCCTCCAGCTGACTGAACTGAGCAGCAGCACCAATGCACTAACCGTTTTGGTTTTGTTTTTCACTTTCAGTACATTATTCAAAAATTGAGGTATCCAACCCTTTTATTTAAAAATAAGCTTTGTGTTAATGGTTTTGGCCCAACTTGAGGATAATGTGTTTTAAGCATGTTTAAGTAGGCCAGGCTCTTGGTTTATAATGCGTTCAATTTTCAGTCAGTTACCCCATCTTAAATCGTGGAGCACCTGTATTATTGCCTTTAAAATCCTGTCATGTTCTGTCAAATCTGTACTGACTGGCTTCCACCTGTTAATGACACCTCAATGTTTCAGGTAAGCTGCTTCACCCAGGCTGTAGCCGAATCCTTTGTAGGGTTTGTGGGTTTTTTTGTTGCCAAATCTTGTTAGAAATGTAGCTTCTAGCCATGAAACTGGTTTCCCTGGAAGCACACGTGCTACTTTTTCAGTTTTAGGTTTCTTATTTGTGCCATCAGCCATTTGTTCTACTTATTACAAGGAGGAGCATTATAGAAGCCAGTCATAACATAGCATATATATATATAGTGTATACTATATGCAATGTGTTCGTTTTTAGGGGGTTGGATTTTGTGCGTCGGTGTGTGAGAGAATTAATGAGAGAATGGTATAATTTATTTGTATTATCAGACTGATGGAATAAAGAGGTTTCCTGGTATTAATCCGATTGTCATTTTGTTTTACTTGCAGTCACGAATGACATGAGCAACCTTGTATTCAAAGTCAATTTTCCATATTAACTTTCTGTAAACCACCATCCTACTCTGTCGCCTGCCTATTCTGGTTAGGGTGATGCCGTGAGACATGAATGTTCCTTTTGCCTTTGGGGACGGGCACTCCACGGATTATGATGGTTACAATATTTCGACTTTACGAAGGGAATCTGATAATGCACAAATCCACATTCAGCAGAAACTGCATTCTCAATTTTGAATTTTCCCCAGGCAAGCAATACACAGTGCGACACTCTCATGCAGCTGCTTTGCGTTTGGGAAGCAGCACTAACACACTAACCATTTTTGGTTTGGGTTGGTTCATTTGCAACAATTTACATGAGATATTGAATAATTTATACAAAATTGTGTTAATTTGTTGATGATTTGCCCAACTGTAGGTTAATCTGTTTTAAACATTAACTTAACATTACTGCTATGATACAGTATAGCTCTACCGAACACTCAAACTCCTCAGTTCATGATACATTTAACTTATGATTAATTTGTAGGAACATATCCCCTTTGTAAATCAGGGAGCACCTGTACAGTACAATACAACTCCATTAATGTCCTGTACAGTGTGGCTTTTCTGGAATGGATTACTTCAATGTACATTACTACTTATGGGAAAATCTGCTCTGTACACATTGTTTTTGGTTCTCGACAAATCTGGAACAAATTAGCAACAAGAAATGAGGTATCACTGTACATCTAAACTCCTTGGTTTATAATGAATCAAGAATCGAGTACCACCTGTAGTTAAAAGCTTTAGAACTGATGGAACATTGGGTAAAAGATGTGGGGCTATCCTAGAATAGGATAAAGAGAAGCAGGTGCAGTGAATGGGAATAGTATGGCTGCGTAGGGGTTGCTGTGCCAGGTTGAAGTTCCCCTTGTCTGGCCTACCCTTTCTTTCCCTTTTGCCTCCACATATACCGGTCCCAGAACGAGCTGCCAGTCCGTCTCAGGGCTGGGAAGCAGTCATTGATGCAGCGCTGAAGGATGATCCCCAACCTGGCTGGAAGGCACCACTGGGGCTTGAACCCAGGTCACCGCAGTTACGGGCTAGTGATTTGAGTTGTGCCACCTGACCGCTAAGCACCGTCATGTTAAGTTACAGAGAATGAAAACACTTCTGTTAAAAGAAAGGAAAGAAATGATACCAAGTGAAGTATAACATTTAATATACAAATAACAAATGGACAAAAAACTTTAAAAGTGCACTTAGGACAGAACCGTGGCCTTAAAGGCAGCTGCATGGTTTTCACTCAGGAGCAGAACCTGCACTATGATCAAGCTGTATGGGGAGTTTCTTTGATGAGCTCGCTTAGCAGTGTGTGTAAGGCCTGTAGTCTGGATGGTACCCATTGTGGAGGAGATGAAGCAGCACCTCCGACCTGCGACAGAGCTCTCAGAGCACATTCGGCTGTTTGCAGGTGCCGCTCATACTCTTCCTCATTGCTGGTTTCCTGGCGTGCTCGCTTTGCACATGGCTAAGAAAGAAGAGAGACATGCACAGATTCAGACAGATATGGTGGATAGCCACACGAGTAAGTGTTAAGAATTATAAAGGAAATAAAAATCTGTCTCATATACATCGAATTCACGTCTGAATGACAGTGAATATGAGTGACGGAAGAGAGAATTGCAGTCTCGCATTCTACTTCATTTTTGGTGTGTTTCAAGTTTTATAAAAAGACAAATTATTACTGTGTTGTACAGTACTGTACTAATTGTTTTCATATTGTGTTTTAATTAGTATTATTGTTTAAAATAAAACACTATATGCAAACTATCTAAACTACGATGTAACTGTGTTTTGGCCAACGTCCTGAGCGCATACCTGTACTGTAGTAGTAAGTTCTACATAAACTGACTATACAGTATTCGTATTAATTGTCCTTGATAGTATAGTGGATAGTATCTGCGCCTGTCGCGTGGAAGACCGGGGTTTGATTCCCCGACAACAAACAATTGTTTGGAGCTGTGGTAGCCAGAAGGGCCAAATCCCACAAATTCCGCATCTGCCCAGCTGCCACTGTTTGGTCCTTGAGTAAGACCCTTAACACACAATTGCTTGGATTGTAAGACGGTATAAGTTGTAAGTCACCCTGGGTAAAAGCGTCTGCTAAATGCTGTAAATGTAAATGTATATTACTTGTACTTGTAACTCAGGACTTCTGTAACAAGTTAGCAACTTCACTGTTCATGGTAACAAGAATGGTAAGTGATACCTAATTCTGTTAGTTAATTTGAGTTTTTATTAAAAAGCACCATCACTAACAATTCTGAATACATATCACTTTATGACAATGTATTAAAGCTCCTTACCACTAGGTGGTGGACCATTCTCAGTCAAATGTAAGATGGTACGGTAGTTTGTGCAGTGCTGGTGTATATGCTCACTGATCACGTTATTAGGCACACCTCCTTGTTTCTACACTCACTGTCCATTTTATCAGTTCCACTTACCATATAGGAGCACTTTGTACTTCTACAATTACAGACGGTAGCCCATCTGTTTCTCTACATACTTTGTTAGTCCCCTTTACTCTGTTCTCTAATGATCAGGACACCACAGGACCAGCACACATCAGGTACTATTTGAGAGGTGGACCATTATCGGCACTGCAGTGACACTGATGTGGTGTGTTAATGTGTGTCGTGCTGGTATGATTGGATCCTATACAGCAGTGCTGCTGGAGTTTTTAAATCACCGTGTTCACGCACTGTGCATTCTATTAGACACATCTACCATATTGCTCTTCCTTGTAGATGTAAATTCAGAGACAGCAGTTTCTAAAGTGCAAAGCAAACTGTGCAACAACAGAGGAGGAAAAAAACACTTAAGATTCTGCAGATTCAGAGTTAATTGGTCCAGCATTGTGGATTGATGAACAAAAAAACCCTGAGATTTTTGGGAAAAAATCTATAGTGCAGTACTAGAAATTGCACAGAGAAGCACACGCATATTGCACATTCATAATGCATGCAGGAAGCAGAGACAGAAGACAGTGTCGCTTAGTTTGCATTCTTACCTTGTAAATTATGGTATATAGTTTCATTTAATCCCTAATACTTATTAATACTAATTCATTACCTTGCACACATGTTAACTGTTTTAAAAAGCTTCATTATGTTTGAAGGATTGTGGCCATGAACTGATGCCCACAGTCAGCAACAATACTCAAATGGGCTATGCCATTCAGGCGATGATTGGTATGAACTCGCCCAAAGCTGAGTCAAGTCTGATTTACTTGCATCGAGCTTTTTACAATGGAGCACTGCCTCAAAGAAACCATTATACGGAAGAAGGACTCAGGACTCAAAAAAGGGATCCACCCTCCCTACCTTAGATGATAAATGTAAGAATGAAAGTCATTTACCTAGTCAAATAAGTCTACAGTAATAAATCAGAACAATAACATTAAAAATATGCATATCTGCATTATTTAGTCTGATACACAGAGTCACTTTAGGATCTTGAGTCCTTGGCGGCACGTCGTCCCCAGCCAACCAGAGGAGGGAGAGAGTTATTGCCCTCTGGCGTGGCCCGGCTATGGTGGGGCTGGAGCTGATCACGGAAACGACTTGGTGCAAAGCGTGCAAACGTTCCTGCTACCATTATACCAACTCCATCAGCCTGAACTGTCGACACAAGGCCGGTTGGGTCCATGGATTTAAGCTACACCAAATTCGGACTCTATAGTCTGTGTGCCTCAGCAGAAACTGAGATTCATCAGACCAGGCTACGTTTTTTAAGTCTTCAACTGTCCAGTTTTGGTGAGAATGTACCCACTGCAGCGTCAGCTTTGTGTTCTTGGCTGACAGATACGGAATTTGACATCTTGTGCATTCTGAGGTGCTTTTCTGCTTACTACAATAGTACAGAGTGGTTATCTGAGTAGCCTTTCTGTCAGCTTCATTCACCTCTCTTATGTAAATGGAATGTCCGTCCATAGAACTGTTTTGTCTGTCTGCGTGAGAAATCCCGGGAGATCAGCAGTAATGGAAATACTAAAACAGCCTGTCTGGCACCAACATTCATGCCAGAGTCAAAACCTGAGACCACCTTTCCCCCCCTCAGACTGTAGAAGGGTCAGCTTGGCCGATAAGGCTGCCAGATGCTGCTATTGCTTAAGTGTAAGGGGAGGTCACACTACATACTTGCCCCTGTAGCCTATAGAAGCTATGTTTTCAGCTTTGTGTTTCAGGGTTTTTTTTAATACTGCATACAAATTCCCTTTATTTTCTGGTTGTAGTCTAATAAACAGACAGAGAAATAAATATATACGGTCATTATACCATTTCTAAAACAATGTTATAACTAAACTAATGGTGGCCTAAAACATTTGCACAGTAGAGTATATAAAGAAAATGTCTCACCTCTTCAGCATCAGATGTATGAACAGATGCCTTTTCCTCTCTCTCTAGTCGGTCATTGTGCATTTCTATCACCCCCACCTCTGCTCTGAGCCTCTCCAACCCCTCTTCTGCAGCCTGCTGACCTGTGATGATCTGCAAAGTACACGTTACTTCATATTTATCCACACATTTAACACAGAAATCCTCACATGCAGTCAAGTTTCAGTGTATCCAGAAACATTCTCCCTCATCAAGCCACAACATACTTTACTGAGGAAGTTCACCACTTTGTTCTTCGTCTCCTCCGATGTCAGACTCTGAGAGATTACCTCCTCGTGATTGGTGCTCTTCAAATTAAGACAAAACAGATTCTCGGTCAGTGTTGGACAACCCTGTTTTTAAAAGTTAATCAGTGCAAAACACTTCTAAATGACAATGGTAGATGTTTATCCACGTCTAATGTTGGATAACTACTGATAAAACAACCGATACTGGTGAGAACGTCTAACCTCAGCAAAAATGGAGAAGGCCTCCAGTGCATGCTGATTGAGCAGGAGGGAATCATGAGCCAGCAGAGAACTGAACAGAGAGCTGAGTCTGGGAAGCACCTGGAACTACACATCATACATCATTTAGCAGACGGCCTTATCTGATAGTCTTGCAATCCAAACAATCGTGGGTTAAAGGCCTTGCTCAAGGACCCAGAAGTGGCAGCTCAGCAGAGGTGGGATTTGAACCTTGAACCTTCTGGTCCACAGTCCAGTACCTTAACCACTAGGCCACCCCAGAGCCAAAAATCCCTTTTATACTTACAATCCCAACATTTACTTTTACACTTACGTCATTTAGCAGATGTTCTTATCCAGAGAGGCTTACAACTGATACAGTCTTACAATCCAAGCAATTTCTCAAAGAAACAGTGGCAGCTTGGCAGAGGTGGGATTTGAACCCTGGACCTAAGCCACCATATCCCAACCCATACGAGAACATGAGTGCAAATATACGTTAGTGCAGTCAAACTATTACAATTTGCATTCACATTCATCCCCCCAATTTTATGTGGAAAATCGTGACTCATTATAGTTTTACTTGCATGTATTTGACACAAAAACTTGTTGTTCCTTTCTTTAAAAACAAAACTGCACATGCAAGCTGTTATCTTGTGGGCCATGATGTCAAACAGAGTGATTATACTGGACTTGTGTGTTTATGCAATGGAATCTGTTTCCTATGCAGTGTGTATCTCTCCATGCACCTTCCACATCCTTCCTATGAAACCGAAGCTAGACTTTCAGTTTGTATAGCAATTAAGGTTACATTAGCGAACAAAAACTTACACACAAATTGAAAATTGATGAGAAAAGCTCAAGACTGGGCACAAGTGGTTACCGCTGCTCTACACATATCCATGGGTTTTCTCCTAGTTTCCTCCATTTCAAAGGCAACCGTTAGGTTACTTGGTCTCTCTAAACTGCCAGTGTGAGTGTGTTTGACAAGTGCAGTTGGAACCTTGCTCCTACCATAGATACAGCCATTGATGCTGACATGACAATAATAAATAAATGGAAGCCCAAGACCGTTTCTGATTTTGATCATTTCATCAAGGAAATCAGTGCTTGACTGAGAATCACATAAAAGACTCTTCTGTGAGATATAACTCTAAACCTAAATAAATAAAAAGAAAACATTTGCTTTACTTATTGCTTTTAGGAATACATTAATCACAAGTTATTTTAGATTATGTTTGAATTTAAGCCTCTCAAAATCTCCTGTTCTCATGTCTC
This sequence comes from Ancistrus triradiatus, assembly GCA_025084515.1. Taxonomy (NCBI): domain Eukaryota; kingdom Metazoa; phylum Chordata; class Actinopteri; order Siluriformes; family Loricariidae; genus Ancistrus; species Ancistrus triradiatus. The sequence continues at coordinate 53,131 of JAJAGP010001885.1, read as the reverse complement.
ATAACAGATAACCTGCCGCCTGTAGGTGGAGTGTCGATTTCAATTTTTGCAGCGTGGCACATTTGCGCTGATGGGCATGGCCATCCACCCAATTGGCCCAAAGCAATTACAGGCTAAATAGGTCTTCAGTGTTAGGTGAGTTTATAGTTTTGAGGGTTGATTCTGACTGTTGTAATTCTGCAATGTTCTGTCCATGGCAGTTCCATTGATTTATGGGATTCAATGTCATTTGGATTGTGTGGGGGCAGTCAGGACATACTATTGCCACAAGATGGGCTACGGTTGCGGGATAAATTGTCCACTCTCATTTAAACATCCTTGACGTAGTTCGTTTTACCTGGTTCTGTTTCTTGGTTGGTTTTGGGTTGTAACTGCAACAGACATGTTCTGTTCTTCATCTTGCTACCAGCTGGACCCGGGTCATTTGTATAGAGTTGTTTCGCTTTCGAAATGGTCTGGATGTGCATTGCTGAGCACTGTGTACTAGCATGTTTAAATGAAACTTTCTGAAACTGAGGGCCTCGCTAGTTTCATTTCTTCGAGGTAACTCATTTTCAATCTCTTTTTCTTTTTCTCCACTTTCCCTGCATTTCTGCAACTTTTAACAAGGGAAGTCATGGCCCTTTTCACCGGAGTTGCAGCAAAAAGCTGCAATTAACCTGTAATGTTGCTCAAACAAGTAACTAATCCATGTCCTTGTGTTTGGTACGAAGAGGCACATTCTCACTCTTTGAGATCCTATAAGGATCTCTGCTGGGGGTTGTGATTTGCCAAAGGTTAAGATCTGTGTGTTTGTCTTGATAATCTGGACTTGTCTTTTGCCATTGAAGCACCTGACATTGGCGACTTCCTTAGCCAGTGCCTGTACTATTTCTGTCTCCTCAATGTCTTCTTAGTTTGGATGACTTCCTTACAACTGTTGAAGGACAGGTGCTAAAATTATTTTATTCTTATGCCAGTGAAGGTTTTCACACTTAAATAGCCTGCTTGCTCCTTCTTAATACATTCAATCAGGGTACCTGTCCTTAACTGTCTCAGCAATCCGCATGATGCCTTTGAGTACTGAGAATGGAAAAGCTTAGACAGCAGGATTTCAGTTGACAGAGAGTCCATGACAATAAACCTCGGCCAATTCTCATTCAACACGGAGAGAGCAGACACAGTTGCCAGTTCCTTGTCCATATCATGATGGAGCATTTTCTTTTGTGGTGTTTAGGATCCATGGATCCATCTCAGAACTCAACAAGGGGATGCACAGAGTGGCCAAACTCCAGCGGATGTGTACCAGGGATATAGGAGTGATACGACCCAGAGTAAGTCTTGACCAGCCAAATGACTGGAGTCGGCCTCTCCAATCTCCCATGTAAAGAAGGAGCCAAAATATTGTGTTGAAAAAGTAGCATCCACACCGTACCATGCTCTTCAAGAACCAGGATCTGTTCCACAAGAGATACAGGTCGAGCCTCATGGCAATTTGTCACCTCTTATGAACAGCAAGTGGGTGCTGGGGACCTATTCTACCCCAGGTCCCCACAGGGGGCTTACTTTATAAAGGTGCACAGTTACAAACTAAGTAACTTCTTGTCTTTGTATCTTTGTATTCTTCATAGCAGACATTGCAATACACATCAGACGCTTCACGAGTCCTCGACTTTCCTTCCATTTTACATTAACAGCATATAACAGATGCTCTAATGCAGAGCGACTTGCAACTCCTACAAGGTACAATCCAACTACCTGAGGGTTAAGGACCTTGATCAAGGCCTTAGCAGCTTGGCAGCTTGTCAATGCTGGGACTTGAACCATTGACCTTCTGGCCACTGGTCCAGTACCCTACCCACTGCTCTACCAGTCTTTCCTCTAGCCTTCCTCTTCATCAGTGTCAGTTTCTGACCTCAGCATGATGTTCGGTGGATACTGGCTTGATTGCATGACTGAGAAGCCTACAGTGGTGCTTGAAAGTTTGTGAACCCTTTAGAAGTTTCTATATTTCTGCACAAATATGACCTAAAACATCATCAGATTTTCACACAAGTCCTAAAAGTAGATAAAATTTAACCCAGTTAAACAAATGAGACACAAATATTATACTTGGTCATTTATTTATTGAGGAAAAAGATTCCATATTACATATTAGCGAGTGGAAAAGTATGTAAAACCTTTGCTTTCAGTATCTGGTCAGCTATTCCTTTTCCAGCCGGTTGAGAATCAACAACTCTTTTCTGAGCACTCAGAAATCTCCTTTGTTCGTGCATGATACACTTCCACAAACATGTGTTGTGAAGAGCAGACTTGATAGATCCCTGTTCTTTAAATTAAACAGGGTGCCCACTCACACCTGATTGTCACCCCCAGCTGATGGAAAAACACCTGACTCTAATTCACCTTCAAATTAACTGCTAATCCTAGAGGTTCAATACTTTGCCACTCACTAATATGCAATATTGAAGTATTTTCCTCAACAAATAAAATGGGGCAAGTCTTTTTTTTTATCTCATTTGTTTAACTGGGTTCTCTTTATCTACTTTTAGGACTTATGTGAAAATCTGATGTGGTTTCAGGTCACATTTATGCAGAAATATAGAACATTCTAATGGGTTCACAAACTTTCAAGCACCACTGTACAGACTAATAATTTCACCTCAAAAACTCTGAAATGAGCATCTACAATTAATTGACCATAACAGTCTCATGTCTGCAGTGATAACAATTAAAACAGTCTAAACTACTTTACACAAGGCCACTGTGTAAATTAAATACTTGTCTGAATGGTTCATTTAATAAACACAACAAAACTAGCTTTACCTGAATATCAGAAGGAACAAACACTTTCCCCATGGAGGCTAAAAACTCCAAAGCAGCAAGCACCAGGTCATCAGGGCACTTCGGCAGATTCAGGCCAGCCAGACAGGACATTGCCTATAAACCACAGAGTGGATTGGAAGGATTGATTCAGTGTACTTTAATTACCATTTATCTGTTCTATTATGTATACACAGCAGATAGATATAATGTCAGTTACAGAGGAAATTACATTACACACTGACAACATAAAAACAAACTGTATGGGAAACAGATGGAAATGATTAACAGGTTTTACCTGAATTATGGCATGTGGTTCTATATTTTTAATTACGTTGGCTGAAACTGACAGAAGCAGCCTCAACGTACACTGAAGGGAGGAGTGGACCTGAACCTACAAAAGACAGACACCAATTTAAATCGACAACTTAACTCCAGTGGTAATGTGATGTAATGCCGTGTTTCCCAACTACTGTGCTGTGAGAAATCATCAGGTGTGCCTTTGCAGTGTGTAGTGAAAGGCAGAACAATTACATTCTCTTCCACTAGAGGGCAGTAAGATATCCGCTTTATGTTCAACTAAACCAGATTTCTCACCAAGTAAATTGAGAGTAGATTTTCAATAAATATACTTTTTGTGACATCTTTGTTTGGTGGTGTGCCTTGTAATTTGTTTTATGTGAAGTATGTGCTGTGGCTCAAAAAGGTTGGAAAACACTGATGTAATGCACCCCCCAAATAGCTTGTTGACAAAAACCACAAGCCAAGAACTGATTAAACAAGCAGAAAAATCCACCATTTCATATTTGTTCTTTCACCTGGGTTGCGCACATGCGGCTCCACAGCTGGTGAACAATATTTAGTAAAGTCTTCATACTTTCAGGTTGCAGAGGTTCTCCTCGGACCAATGTCAGCGCACAGCTTAATGCCTTGTTCTGAACAAGTGTGTGTATTTGAGAGAGAGAGAGAGAGAGAGAGAGAGAGAGAGAGAGAGAGAGAGAGAGAAGAAAAACAGAGCTGTGAATATGCGATTATACTGCCAACATCTAAAACCTGGATCATCGTGTAGCATATCTATCAAAATAAAACGTGTTATTCATATAAAGTGTATAGGATGCTCAAACGGTCTAATACGCTATGCCACCACTGGCAAGGAGCTTCTTTCAAGTGGAGATGGGTCTGATCCGATCCTATATGATCCACCTTCTCTTGAGATTCAGTTCATGGACAGATGTCCTGACATTTTTCTTCAGAATTCTCTGATATAATTCAGAATTCATTGTTCCATCAATGATGGTTAGCCGTCCTGGCCCAGATGCAGCAAAACAGGTATAAGCCACGATACTATCACCACCATGTTTCACAGATGGGATAAGGTTCTTTTGCTGGAATGCAGTGTTTTCCTTTCTCCAAACATAACGCTTTTCTTTTAAACCAAAAAGTTCTATTTTGGTCTCATCCGTCCACAAAACATTCTTCCAATAGCCTTCTGGCTCGTCCACGTGATCTTTAGCAAACTGCAGATGAGCAGCAGGCAATGTTCTTTTTGGAGAGCAGTGGCTTTCTCCTTGCAACCCTGTCATGCACACCATTGTTGTTCAGTGTTCTTCTGATGATGGACTGATGAACATTAACATTAGCCAATGTGAGAGAGGCCTTCAGTTGCTTAGAAGTTACCCTGGGGTCCTCTGTGACCTTGCCAGCTATTACACGCCTTCCTCTTGGAGTGATCTTTGTTGGTCGACCACTCCTGGGGAGGGTAACAATGGTCTTGAATTTCCTCCATTTGTACACAATCTGTCTGACTGTGAATTGGTGGCCAAACTCTTTATAGATGGTTTCGTAACCTTTTCCAGCCTGATGAGCATCAACAACCTTTTCTGAGCTCCTCAGAAATCTCATTTGTTCGTGCCATGATACACTTCCACAAAAATGTGCTGTGAAGAGTCTTTGAAGAGACTTTGATAGATCCCTGTTCTTTAAATAAAACAAGGTGCCCACTCACACCTGATTGTCATCCCATTGATTGAAAACCCCTGACTCTAATTTCACCTTCAAATTAACTGCTAATCCTAGAGGTTCACATACTTTTGCCACTCACTAATATGTAATATTGAATTATATTCCTCAATAAATAATATTTTAATCTAATTTGTTTAACTGGGTTCTCTTTATCTACTTTTAGGACTTATGTGAAAATCTGATGTGGTTTTAGGTCATATTTATGCAGAAATATAGAACATTCTAATGGGTTCACAAACTTTCAAGCACCCCTGTAGTTATTTTCCACCATAATTTACAATTAAAGTATTTAAAAATCCTACAATGTAATTTCCTGGATTTTGTTTCTGATTTTGTTTCTCATTTTGTCTCTCATAGTTGAAGTGTACCTATGATGAAAATTACAGACCTCTCTCATCTTTCTAAGTAGGAGAACTTGCACAATCAGTGGCTGACTAAATACTTTTTTGCCCCACTGTATATTGTTTTATGTTTAAACAACTGAGTTTTATTTTTATTTTGTTTTTTTTTTAAGAATGGCTCAGAACCTGTTCCCTTCATCTACCTTTGTTATACAGTACTTGTGACAAATGCAGTAATGAGCAAAGTTGGATCATTTTCACACCCTGCCTTGACAAAAAGGAGCATTACATTTGTTCTAGTCCCATGTTTATTCATGCCTAATCTGGAGGAATAAAGTGCTTGATTAAACTTCGAAACCTGCGAAAAAATGTTCGTTATTCGGCCAAGTGTTTTCATTTCGGTGTTCATTTCCCTAAACAAAAGCTCACAAAAATCAACTCTTATTCTTCATAAAGCTTATATAAACAAGTGATGATATGTGCCAAACTTATGCTAGACCTTGTAGGTGTGATTAATTCACTGTATCAAGGTCTCAGCACAATACTAAGGCGTTGTCTGTATTTTTTTGAGATAAATGAATGCTGACAAGGACAACGTTTACTGCCCAGTTAGTGTTTGTCTACTTGCAAACAGCACTCTCAAATAATTTATATAAAAGTGAAATCTACATGGGATTTCCACTGGAATTAATCACCTTGATCTCCTTCCAATGTTCTTCCTGTGTTATTTCACAAACTGATGTTTTTGACCCTGCCTTATCCTTGACGGGAGTCCAGCACCTATGCTAGAATTCATTAGACCTTTTAATGATTTATCTGGTGATGGAACATTGTTAAATGTCAAACCTTTTACAAACCAAAGCAATTATTTGCTAATTATGGCTCACCAATGTGTGTATACTCCCCAGCCTGTAGCCTGTGCTGTGCCATGCATCCAGTGCAGCTTGAGCACTGATCAGCACTTCGTCCATCACCCGAGCACGGACCTCTGAGCTCACACTCCTGAGTAAAAGCGGTTCCCACACATGCAAGTTTTCAGTTTGAGATACTGGAAAACGCTCCACAAACTCCATCTGAGTGAAACACAAAGGTACTTTAGTCAAAGTAGAAAAAAGTCAGTCACTGACTGGAATATAGGAGCATACAATGACAATTAGCACCATGTGAAGCAATAATAGACCGGTATCATTGCCTGTGTCAGAGACAAAAAGCAGTCATAAATGTTGTTTTTTATGTGCCATATACAGTTTCCACAACACACATTTACATACAATAAGCATAAAGTACTTTTATTTCCATAATATGTTATTCCAAATGAACAGCTAAGCATTTAGTCTTTCTGGTTTGCAGTAAGTCAGAAACGTCATACTTCATATACAGTGGGGCAAAAAATATTTAGACAGCCACTGATTGTGCAAGTTCTCCTACTTAGAAAGATGAGAGGGGTCTGTAATTTTCATCATAGGTACACTTCAACTATGAGAGACAAAATGAGGAAAAAAAATCCAAGAAATAACATTGTAGAATTTTTAAAGAATTGAATTGTAAATTATGGTGGAAAATACATACTTGGTCAATAACAAAATATTCAACTCAATACTTTGTAACATAACCTTTGTTGGCAACGACAGAGGTCAAACGTATTCTGTAAGTCTTCACCAGGTCTGCACACACTGTAGCTGGTATTCTGGCCCATTCCTCCATGCAGATCTCCTCTAGAGCAGTGATGTTTTTATGGCTGTCGCTGGGCAACACGGACTTTCAACTCCGTCCACACATTTTCTATGGGGATGAGGTCTGGAGACTAGCTAGGCCACTCCAGGACCTTGAAATGCTTTTTACGGAGCCACTCATTCGTGTCCCGAGCAGTGTGTTTGGGATCATTGTCATGCTGGAAGACCCAGTCACGTTCCATCTTCAATGCTCTCACTGATGGAAGGGGGTTTTGGCTTAAAATCTCACGATACATGCCCCCGTTCATTCTTCCCTCAACACGGATCAGTTGTCCTGTCCCCTTTGCAGAAAAACAGCCCCAAAGCATGATGTTTCCACCCCCATGCTTCACAGTAGGTATGGTGTTCTTGGGATGCAACTCAGAATTCTTCTTCCTCCAAACACGACAAGTTGAGTTTTTACCAAAATTCTGATATTATACCACATGATATTCTCCCAATCCTCTTCTGGATCAACCATATGCTCTCTGGCAAACTTCAGCCGGGCCTGGACATGCACTGGTTTAAGCAGGGGGACACGCCTGGCACTGCAGGATCTGAGTCGATCTCGGTGTATTGTGTTGCTGATGGTAGCCTTTAATTCGGTCCCAGCTCACTGCAGGTCTTCCATTTTCTTACAGTTGCTCCCACAGTTGATTTATTCACACCAACCTGCTTTCCTATTGAAGATTCACTCTTCCCAGCCTGGTGCAGGTCTACAATTTTCTTCCTGGTGACCTTCGACAGCTCTTTGGTCTTGGCCATGCTATAGTTTGGAGTCTGACTGTTTGAGGCTGTAGACAGGTGTCTTTTATACAGATAACGAGGTCAAACAGGTGCCATTAATACAGGTAACGAGTGGAGGTGTGACTTCCTGGAGTTTTTTCTCATTTACATCTCATTACAGACCTCTCTCATCTTTCTAAGTAGGATAACTTGCACAATCAGTGGCTGAATAAATACTTTTTGCCCCACTCTATACACTTCATAAGTAACTGAAGGTATTGTTATTAATCGCTTAATTTGAATCTGCCAGAATCTTTGCATGTTCCACCTGACACCTTTCTTGCACACAAATTTCCTATGGGATTCAGGACAGGACTTTGGGATGGCCACACAAAGTCAGTCACTTTGTCTTTAAGCTATTTTGTCAGAATTTAGGAAGAATGCCAGCTAATCTATTGAGGTATTACTTTAGTTAAGTGGTGGAGTTTTTTTTATTTTAAAGATATTCCCCTTATAATTATTCATCAATTCTTCTGAAGTACACCATTCCACATTGGATGCTACCACTTCCAGTAGCGGAATAGTACAGGCAAACATAGTTATAGCAGGCCAAGTGCTTTCATTTTTTGTGATGCGAGTCATTCATTGATTTTCTACCCACCCTAGACAGGACACTAATTCACACTCATTCACACCTGGACCCTTTCAGAGACCAAGCAACCTAACATGTCCTGAGAATTTGGGAGGAAACCAGAGTACCCATACAAACACATGGAAGAGAACATGCCACAGGCAGAGGAGTCGCACCAGGGATCTCTAGAGCTTTGAGGCGGTGGCACTAACTACTGCACCACTGTATGGAAATGTTAAATGTAACATATTGAATTCAGTTAGTACTGCCTCGACGTATTTGAAGTTTGACCAAGGCCAAACAAAACGCCAACATTATTTCCAGGTCACATAAAAGAGTTTCAGTGTTCGAAGTAATGCAATCAGGAACAATATATCAACTAATGTTTGCTCACAAAGAGGTTTTCACCTTTACAATTTTTCGGAGATTAAAGTTGAACTTGATTTTTTTTCCCAACACTATTGCAGAGAACCCGATCCTTTAGTGGTAATAAGATTATTAAATATTTTATGCATCTAAAATCTTTGTTCAATGTTACGTACCACTGCACATGCCTATACAATTGAAATGGCTGTGACAAGATCTAAGATTTTTTCCACATCTGATCAGCGAGTGAGATATGTCTAGCAACAATGCTCACAACAAAATAAAATTAGGTGACAGTTTTCAATATCAAATCATTGTTAATTTGATGGCTGTCAACCATGAGTCCTGAAAACCACAGAAAGCACCAACAGTAATTAAAACTAAATTTTTAACCACCCTCCCCACCATGCTTCACAGTTTGGGTTGGTGTTCTTGGAAAGAAAAAACTCAATCCATTCTCCATACATAGCACTGTTTAGTTTGGCCAGACAGTTCAATGTTTGTTTTATCTGACCACAGAACTCTCCCCTATAAGGCCAGGTTTTTGTCCGGGTCATCACCTAGTCTTGGTTTTAAGTGCCGATATTTGAACAGGTACCGTGTAACAGTCTTTCAGGCTATGGTGATAAAGGACTGATTGGAACTTTTGTTGTACTTTTAAAAAGCTATTACTTTGATTTCAACAGCTAATGTACATGGCAAAGTACCGTATTTTTCGGGTTATAAGGTGCGATATCAATGATCGGCTGCTAACGGTTCTATGTTCATACATAAAGCGCACCGGGTTATAAGGCGCATGAAATGAAACAAAACTCTTAAGTTCCGTCGGAAGCTCAGTTTGGTCTTTACCTGGCGCAGGGCTTCTTCTTGCTTC
>JAJAGP010001885.1:0-43557 GCA_025084515.1 Ancistrus triradiatus | reverse complement strand
CTAAAACATTTTGACAGATTTATGAGCGCCGCGTACCATCTACAATCGGTTCTAGGTCAATAAGCACAACCAGAATTAATTCATACATTAGGCGCACCGCATTTTAAGGCGCACTGCCGATTTTTGAGAAAGTTAAAGGATTTTAAGTGCGCCTTATGGTCCGAAAAATACGGTAGTATAAGGATGAAGTAGGTTAATTACCTTAACAATAAGGACTGTAACCTTACAGGACCACAGACTAACATGCGAATGGACACAGTCCGAAAGGAAGTTATGTGCTTTGATTTCAATACCTGGTGTGTCTCCCTGCTAAAGAGTTTCTGTTTTTCAGTCCTGCACATTAGCTTGGGTGATCCCTGACATGTGTATGTGCTTTGGTTCAATATGCATTCTAGATATTTTGTATTGTTTGCTCTTGTGTCTGGGTTTATATAGCTCCTTAATTTAGGTAACAGGTTATAATGAGTTTGGGCCTGATTCAATCATGAATGTGAACTGCTAATGAATTTGAGAACTGATTTGGACTTGGTAAGTGGTGTGTGCGCCTGACCTGATGGTTTGGGGTCATGAGAAAGAGCAGACGTCTCAGCAGCAAACCCAAGTGAGTCACCTGATAGCCCGTACTTGGGCTTGATTTTATCTACAAATAAAACACAGGAAGACAGAAAATTAATTCCCACATTTTAAAAAGTCAACAGCACAGTACACTCCCAAAGAAATTCCCCATCCATGTTATTTCAGCCACCCCCCATTACTAACTGGTAATGACCAGATAATTGCCTTAGAGCTTTATTAAGATGCAAACAGAAAATACAGGAAATATGTACACAATTTTTGTACACAAGTTTTTTAAATCAGAAAAAAATGACTGCTGCAGGCAAAAGTCAGTATTTAGTGTGAAAAAGTGGTTTCTTGGCTGCTACCCTTCCAAAAAGACCACTGCTGATGAAGCTTGTTCTTGAAGGGTACTTGGCATCCCCATAAAGCTGTGAAGCTATTGCTCAGTTGTAACAGGTGGTCACACTAAATACTTGCCACTGTAGCCTATAGAAGATGTTTTTTTCCTGATTATTTTCCGTTTTGTTTTTTTTTAATACTGCATACAAATTTCCTGTGTTTTCTGGTTGTACTCTAATAAAGATGCTGAGGAAATAATGATATATGGTCATTATGCCATTGCTAAATCAACACATCTAATGGTGGCCTAAAACTTTCACACAGTACTATAGGTCATGTAAGGGCACCAGCAACCCCAGGTATCCCTCATAGAGCACGTATCTAAGCAGTCATAAAATTCTTTCAAACCATCAGTATAGTACAGAGACTGTATCAGATGCATCTACTGATAAGATGAACGATGCTACATATTTGAGACCAACTGTCACTCTGTTGGGGTGCCAGTAACACAGTGAGCCTAATCCTTTCCCTCCCAGGAGATTCCAAAAACACTTTGAGAGCAGACAGAAAGGTCACATTCAACTGCAGCACTCACCAGGTGAGCTACGAGAAGAACGTGGTGCAAACATAGCTCTGCCGTGCCATATCTGCAAACACACACACACACACACACACACACACACACACACACACACACACAGTTTGAGGGGGACAGAAATTTAGACAGTGATCTCCTATCACTGCATAGCCAAATAAAAAGCAATATTTAATCTATAGCAAACAACACAAAATGTGTCACATTTTGTATCTTTTTCCCCAAATGGGGACAATAACCGATAATATAATAAATATAAAAGTAACTCTAAAAGTAAAGCATCCTGTTTTTCCCTCTCTTATCCTGGTCAGGGTTCCAGGGGATGATCTGGAGCCTAACCCGGAATTCACTGGGCACATACAAAGGCACATCCTGGACAGGGTGCAAGTTTGACACGGTTCCATAAAAGCAACACTCAATCTTCAGGTTGCAAGTCCCACCCTGGGTTCAAACTTTGTTTCTAGCAGCTGGCTGTTGAAACCCGGTGAGCTGTTATATAACAATACAAATACTACAGCTGATAATATAAAACTGGTGGACTAATTAACATATTCTGTCTCTTTTTTCTGTACTGGTCAGTAGGGTTGGCTTCCATAATTACAAGAACCGGGTACCCGTTAAGAAAACAGAATTTTGATTCCACTTATCGGTTCCTACTAACGTATTTCATGCTTCAAATGCACGGCCACAATTAGTGCAAAAATCCGTCTGTATTAAGAAGGCTTCTATCTGCCAGGACTGGTGCGTCATGTAATCACATAGTAATCACGTAGTTTTGTTTTGATACACTCCACTGGAGTTTTAGCGGAAGATGGACGTTCAAAAGCGCTGAACAGCTTGGCTGCGCTTTGGGAGAAAAAGGAAGGACTAAATGTGAAATGTGTGAAAAATTTATTGGTTGCAAAGGAGGTGGCAAAATATCTAAGACACAAGCATGACATTGAGCTTCAGCAAAGAACCGTGTCGTAGCACAAATGCTGCGTTAGGAGAGATAACCTTAAAACTTAATGGACATAGCTTAGCGTAGTTTAATGTTCTAAAACAGTGACCTAGGAAAACCACACCTCTACCATGTTTGTCATTTCAGCAGTGCAGATTAATATTGACCAGTAGTAATTGAAAGACGTTTGGTGTTCCTGGATCACTGCCTTAGTACATTAAGCCACATTATGTTTTTAACTTAACAGGTATAAAAATATAAAATATAAAAATATATATTATTTACACCTAAATCTTTTGCACATTTTTTCATCATTTTGGAATCAAAATATGGACTCGATAAGGAACGGAATCAATAAGCAGAATCGGAATTGATTGAAAACACGTGACTCTAATTTTACCTTCAAATTAACTGCTAATCCGAGAGGTTCACATACTTTTGCCACTCACTAATATGCAATATTGGATCATTTTCCTCAATAAATAAATGACCAAGTATAATATTTTTGTCTCATTTGTTTAACTGGGTTCTCTTTATCTAATTTTAGGACTTGTGTGAAAATCTGGTGATGTTTTAGGTCATATTTATTCAGAAATCTAGAAAATTCTAAAGGGTTCACAAACTTTCAAGCACCACTGTAACCCATTGTGAGTGTGTGTGCATGAGCCCTAAGATGGACTGACACCCTATAATATCTTGGTTCTTGCCTTGTGCCCTGTGGCACAGGCTAGGCACTGGCTTTCCTGTGACCTTGACCAGGAATAAGTGAATGCAAGAAAATGAATGCATGAATGAATAAATGTAAAGCAAACGTAAGGGACTACATTGGTCACCCATTATCGATTAAGCTGGTTCAAGGATGTTAACTGTTGAGATGCATAGATAGTAGATACCATACTGTCTTACAAAAGTGAGCATCTACCATACTGCTCCACCTTGTAGATGTAAAGTCAGAGACAGTAGCTCATCTGTTGTTGCACAGTTTGTGTCAGTCATCCACCAATCCTTCTTCAGTGCTCACAGGATGCTGGTGGCTGGACATTTTTTGATGGTGGACAATTCAGTTAATCACTGACACAGGTGTTTAAAAACTCCATCAGCACATCAGCGTCACTGCAGTGCTGAGAATGATCCACCACCCAAATAATACCTAATCTCTGGACGTCCTGTGGGGGTCCTGACCATTACAGAACAGAGTAAAAGAGACTAACAAAGTATGTACAGAAACAGATGGCCTACAGTCTGTAATTGAAGAACAAAGCTTACATAGTACTTCTACATGGTAAATAGAACTGATAAAATGGACAACGAGTGACTAAGAGTACCTAATAAAGTGATCAGTGAGCATATAAACTTATTCTTAAGTAAAAATCTGGATGGTATGACTGGAGTGTGCACACTCACCGTGACAGGAAACACCACACGTCTGTGGCTAAGATGGCTGTCTGGATGTCCACTTGGAGCACAGCTTCTAACAGTGATCGTTCCTTAAGGAAGCAAAGAGAGAGAGAAAATATTAATGATGCACAAGAAATTCAGGAAAATAAAAAGAAGACACTGTATCAACACACATTCCGGAGTGGAGCAATTAGCACCTACAGTGGGGCAAAAAAATATTTAGTCAGCCACTGATTGTGCAGGTTCTCCTGCTTAGAAAGATGAGAGATGTCTGTAATTTTCATCAGAGGTACACTTCAACTATGAGAGACAATGGGGTTGAGGTCTGGAGACTGGCTAGGCCACTCCAGGACCTTGAAATGCTTTACGGAGCCACTCCTTTGTTGCCCGATCAATGTGTTTGGGATCATCCATATGCTCTCTGGCAAATTTCAGACGGGCCTGGACATGTACTGGCTTAAGCAGGGGGACACGCCTGGCACTGCAGGATCTGAGTCCCTCTCAGCGTAGTGTTACTGATGGTAGCCTTTGTTACTTTGGTCCCAGCTCTCTGCAGGTCATTCATCAGGTCCCTCCGTGTAGTTCTGGGATTTTTGCTCACCGTTCTCATGATCATTTTGACTCCAAGGGATGAGATCTTGCGTGGAGCCTCAGATCGAGGGAGATTATCAATGGTCTTGTATGTCTTCCATTTTCTTACAGTTGCTCCCACAGTTGATTTATTCACACCAACCTGCTTGCCTATTGTAGATTCACTCTTCCCAGCTGGTGCAGGTCTACAATTTTCATCCTGGTGTCCTTCAACAGCTCTTTGGTCTTGGCCATGGTTGAGTTTGGAGTCTGACTGTGGACAGGTGTCTTGTATACAGATAACGAGGTAAAACAGGCGCCTTTAATACATGTAACAAGTGAAGGACAGAAGAGCTTCTTAAAGAAGAAGTTACAGGTCTGTGAGAGCCAGAAATCTTGCTTGTTTGTGGGTGACCAAATACTTATTTTCCACCATGATTTACAATTAAATTCTTAAAAAATCCCACATTGTGATTTCCTGGAATTTTTTTTTTCATTTTGTCTCTCATAGTAGAAGTGTACCTATGAAGAAAATTACAGACCTCTCTCATCTTTCTAAGTAGGAGAACTTGTACAATCAGTGGCTGACTAAATACTTTTTTGCCCCACTGTGTAACAGCCTTGATTAAGAATCCCGAATTATACGAGTGATTTTCTTTTATTCCCAAATCAAACTATAGTGCTACCTCGACTCTCGTCGTTAATTTGTTGCAGAAGGCTTGTCGAGAACTGAAAATGAATTAGTCTGTGCCAGACGCTTGCGAGTTTAAGCTTGTTTAAGCTTAAACTTTTAAGTTTTTTTCTAGTCAAAATGCGTCGAGAACTGAATTCAACGAGTTCCGAGGTGGTCGAGAACCGAAGTACCACTGTATTAAAAATCAGTGTCTAAGTGTGTAAAATAAGTTAGTGGTAATAAATAGTAGAACCTTAACTAAGGTTGATTGTTAAATTGGTTTACTTAACGTCGCTTTCAGCATCAAAGGATATTTACGACAGACACAAAGTGACTATTAGGGATAGGCAGTTGGGGTCATAAATGCTAAGAAGAACAAATCGAGTGTATGTGCATAAATGCAAAATTATTCATTATTACTAGTTAATTATTAACGGATGAACTATCAACAACTGGAACAGAACTACAAAAGTAGTTAGAATTCAAAAATCCTCACAGACTTATCCCAAATGTCTCATCCCTCACTGCCCCAGCAGCAAGAACAGAAATGACAATCAAACATAAAATTAGAGTCACAAATAAACTGTTGTTTCAAAATGATCCAAACAAATCAATCGTCGAATAACAATTTTATCAAACAAACCAACACTACAATCATTCACATTGTGCTCTAATCAGCATCAACATGCGTCAAAATCACTGTGCAATAAACCAATACTTAAAGGTTAAACCTTTAATGAGATCAAATAAATAAATAAACAATATTAGGGCAGCCCATACTTCCATCTTTCTTTGTGGTTTGATCAATAGCACTACAAAATTTGTCTTTGCATTGAAGTTCCAGAAGTGTTTTCTTCTATTGAGGTTTATCACCCTGTCATATTTCTATGTCTGTAAATATGTCATATTTAACACCTAGGAAAAGCCCTTGAGATTTGTTTTTCCCGTCAAAAACCCCATTGTTCTATTCGCCAGTAACGTCCTAATTAAGTTGACATTTAAACTGACCTATAAGTCCAGTTTAAGATCAAGACAAAGGTGGGTGTTTCAGCATGTTAACCCACTGTAAATGTCTGCCTGATACATACAGTGGGGCAAAAAAGTATTTAGTCAGCCACTGATTGTGCAAGTTTTCCTACTTAGAAAGATGAAATAGGTCTGTAATTTTCATCATAGGTACACTTCAACTATGAGAGACAAAATGAGAAAAAAAATCCAGGAAATCACATTGTAGGATTTTTAAAGAATTTAATTGTACATTATGGTGGAAAATAAGTATTTGGTCAATAAATTTGGTTCAGCTCTACACTTTGTAACATAACCTTTGTTGGCAATGACAGAGGTCAAACGTTTCCTGTAAGTCTTCACCAGATGTACACACACTTGCTGGTGCAAGCTCACTGTGCTTTGAGCTTGGCCGCGATGCAGCAACCCGACATTTCTATCTATGTGAGTATATATGTGAAAGGACAGCTTTATCTAGGAAACTAATCAGTAGAGCCAAACGTTTCTAATCCAAGATGTAACTAAACAGTATTATCACCCCTGAACAATAATTGACATCAAAGTTTTTCAAGTCCTTGAAACATATCGTGTACAGTATAAAAGTCTTGGACAGATGGGAGTAACCTGAACGGTGATTAGAAATGAGCTCTGCCGGAAAGAGAACGCCAAAGTCCATTTCTTTCTTGATCTCACAATGAGAGATACACCATTAGATCAACCGCTTACCAGAATTGGCTGTCATTTATAATTCTTAGAAAGAAAGAAAGTCGAAATTCGGCATATCATATGTTAACGAAATCAGCCTCAGCCAAGAAAATTGCTATCAGTGCATCTCTACTCATAATGTCACTTCAGACAACAGCAACGCATATGGAGTTCCATAACATGAGGTAGTATATTCACACTTCAATGCATAAACAAAATCATCTGTTATCAACCAACAAAAGCAGCAGCTTCCAATCCTTTTAACCTACGGGAATAGGGGGTCATTTCAAGTTATTTTTAAGAATTGTGTATGGACAAACTGGACTTCTAAAATCCAAACAATGAATGTGGCCTCAGACAGACATTCCCACTTTAACACAATAAAACTAAAGTGTGAGCATTACAAACAGAATACAATACCACTGAGGGAAACACGAAAGCAAACGATGTAAACAGTGAAGTATACTGACCAGCACTGGAAAGTGTCGAGCAGGTAGTGCTGCCACAAAGCCACACAGATTCACACACACTTGCTGGTGCAAGCTCACTGTGCTTTGAGCTTGGCCGCGATGCATCACACCTGGCAACCTAACAGGCAGAGACCGCTCCAACAGGCACTGCCTGAAACTCCCAAACACTGCCTCAAAGACTGACAACCTAGGGAGACAGAGGAAAGAAAATTGTGTTAGTCATGGATGCTTATGTTTTTTATCATTTACAAAATGGCCACTAGTAGATAACAACTTACATTTACATTTACAGCATTTAGCAGACGCCCTTATCCAGAGCGACTTACAATTGACCAAGCAATTGTGGGTTAAGGGCCTTGCTCAAAGACCCAACAGTGGCAGAGGTGGGATTTGAACCCTGGACCTTCTGGTTCACAGTCCAGTACCTTAACCACTAGGCTACCACAGTCCCTGCAGTACATGCAGTGGCCCTCCTTTCAACTCAAACCCAATAACAACCTTTTATTTCACAAACACAAGGACTCTGACACAGTATATGGAGCTATACATCATGCTGCTATTACAACACAAACTTGTAAATTATAATTTTCTTCTTTTTTTATGTATATACTTTTCATTCTGTGTTTCATTACTTGACATTTAAATTTTGTTTTAGTAACTTGCAGTAACTGCCCAGTTTAATGAAAGCTCCCGTGAAGTTAATTCCAGGTATGTGTGGGAAACTGTGAACCTTACTGGAATAAACTTCACAACAGGGTTGAAAAAGTTACAAAATGTCACAATAGAAAGGGAAACAGTATGAATGATATTGTTTGCTTAAAATGAACAGTTGAAAGGTTTTATTTGCAATGCAATACTGCTCATAAAACCAGTAAACCTTGTTAACGCATTGTCAGCAATGAAATGGTATGATTTTACATAATGTTATTGATGGTCCTTACCCATCTTGAATACTACAGCCTTCGAATTGTGACTACTGCATATGCAGAATGCTCCATCAATGCTGATGTGATCTAATGTTCAGCCCTATGTCACATTCAAAGCTGCTCAAAACTGCATTCTTTTATGAAGAACATTAAAAACTGTAATCATGATCTGCTTTAATATGTAAGGGTGTTATAAGAGCTCGAGAGGCAGGATTATCCCTTATTAATATCATTAGGTTTTGCTCAGATGGTGTGTGGGTTCTGGGTGCTCTTCCTGTTCAATAAATGTAAGAATGAAACAAATTTGAATGAATTTATCTAGTCAAAAAAAAAAAAAAAAAACATACTTTGAGCCAGTGACTTGAGTCATAAATGTCATTTGACCCCCCACACTGGTAATGGCATTTGGCTGATGGCACCTAGAGAAACATTTTTTTCCATAATACGTTTATGTAAATATTCAAGCTAGTTGGGTACATAAAACCATCCAAACATTTCCCCTGTTATTTTAGATGGCACACCTGGGTATTTCCTCTGAGAACTGACTGCCATCACACCAGAGATGCAACACGTCCTCTGGCTGGGAGTGAAGTTTCCCCAGCACATTAACTAGCAGCAGACATTGGGGCAGTTTATGCTCTGGAATGCATTCTAAAAAACACACCAAAAACAAGCATTATAAGTTTAATGCCACTGAAGTAACCACATAAGATTAGATACAACAATTACTGTGATGTAATAATAGCGGTGTAACCATACACAGCTCACGTTTAGATTCGATTCACGACACTGAGCTCATGACTCAATTTTCTCATGGTTATCGATTTTACATTCTATGAAAGACATTCATTTCTTTCTGAAGTGTAAACAATGCAAAACAATGCACATTTTCTTGTATACGTTTTTTAACAAAAAATACATAATGCTATTGATGGTCGTATGAAAAAGAACAGTCCCCTGCAAATAAAAAAAATTACTTGAAACAGATGCTTAAAAATGTAAACAAAATGCTCTACTATAGCTTCACCATATCATAAATAATCAAGTGAAAACATTCTTTTTTTTATTTCTGAAGAATTTAAACAATTCAAAATAATGTGTACTTTCCTTGCATTAAGGATTTAAGCAAAATAACATATAGTTCCCTACAAGTAATTGAAATTACGAGTCTCAATGAGAATGATATGTTCGTCTGTGAGCATGAGATATGATTCAGACACATCGTCTCATTTTTTGCATTTTGCGTTACACCCTTATGTAAGAAAATAAGATGGATTATTTTCTGTGTTATGAGCAACCTTTGCTTGGTAAGGTAGTCTTCAGGTTTAAGTATACTGGGAGGCCTAGCTGTTAAAGTACTGAACTGTGGAACAGATGGTCCGAGGTTCAAATCCCACTTCTGCCACTCTGGGGTCCTTAAGCAATGCCCCACAATTGCCTGGATTGTAAGAAAGTATCAATTGTAAATGTATACAATCTGCTTAACTTGTTTGTTTGTTTTGTCTATTTAACGCAGCACCGACTATAGTCAGACACATTCACTCATTCATTCACATTCTTATCCACTTGATTTTGGACAGGGTCATGGGAGAGCCGGTGCCTAGTCAGCGGCATTGGGCACAAGGCAGGAACAACTTCAGACAGGGCCCAAAACCATCATAGAGCACATACACTCACACACTACGGGCACCTGAGAGACACCACTTAAACCAGTGATTCTCAATCCTGGTCCTGGAGCCCCACTGCTCTGCACGTTTTAGTGTTTTTCTTACTCCCAACACACCTGATCCAATTACTAAGCTCAGTAACAAGCCCATTGCTGAAAGTGAGTACAAAGTGGGTGTGTTTAAACAGGAAAAGCAGTACACCGTGCAGAGCAGTGGGGCTCCAGGACCAGGATTGAGAAACACTGAATTAAACTAACAAATGTCTTTGGACTATGAACGAACTGGTGTACCTGGAGTAAACCCACGTGGAGGACAGCAACTCAACACAGAAAGACCCAGACCACCCGACCTGGGCCTGAACCCAGGACTTTCCTCGCTGTGAGGCAACAAGTGCACCCAACGAGCCACCCCAGACACCTTCACATTGGGCCAATTTTAGAGTCAGCCAGTTGGGAGTGGCCAATTTAGTAGAGGACATGCAAACTTCCAGACAGGCAGATTTCAAGGTCGGGGTCGAACCAGGGGATCTTTGGAGCTTGAGGGGCGACTGTGCTACCCTGCTTTGCACCACCATGCCTGCCTACAATCTGCTTAACTCAAGTCAGTATGTGGGTAAACCTGCCTATTATGTGCATATGTGTGTAATGTTTTCTGCAATCCTTCTCTCCTTCTTTCCATCTTCTAACACCTAATAACCCCTATCTCGTAACTTTTTCTCTACTCTTCCAATGAAACCATCCCAGTTATGTTTTTGTCTTTGCTACTGATTGTATATCCTCTCCTCCTTCTTTTAATAATTCTATAATGTGCTTGCTATACGAGTTTGTCCTCTTTCTCTCTCACGCAGAAGAGCTCCACATTCTAACGTTCTTTGCTGGCTTTGGAAACCTCAAACTCCCAGAAGACAGTGTTGGGAATTCAGCTTCTCAGGAGACAGGACTTTCACATAAGCGTTTAGTTTACATATAAAAAGGATCATATATGGGTAACAGCTGCGTAGAATCACCATTCTGAAATATACATACTATTAACCGCTATATGTCCCCCTAGGTTGGGTGAGAAAAGGGAAGAAAAAAGAGAAGGAGATTAAGAGGGGCAAAGGGGGATAGTCAATGCAGGTGGGAGAGGGGTGATGTAGAGCAAGGATGCTGGTGGGAAGCCAAGAGGTGTGGGAAAGGGTGATTGGTAGTGTGAGAGACAGATGGGAAGAAACAATGTTGTCAGGGTAAAGACGGATGAGAGACAAGACTAACATTATTGTACCTCAGTGGTGCTTGAAAGTTTGTTAGAATTTTCTATTATTTCTGCTAAATATGACCTAAAACAACATCAGATTCACACAACCCTCAACGGAGATGAAGAAAACCCAGTTAAACCAATGAGACAAAAATAGTATACTTGGTCCATTTATTTATTGAGGAAAATAATCCAATATTACCTATTAGTGAGTAGCAAAAGTATGTGAACATCTAGGATTATTGGTTAATTTGAAGGTGAAATTAGATCAGGTGTTTTCCATCATTGGGTGACAATCAGGTGGAGTGGGCACCCTGTTTTTATTTAACTAACAGGGATCTATAAAAGTCCTGCTGCTTTTCACAACACATGTTTGTGGAGTTGTATCATGGCACTAACAAAGGAGATTTCTGGGACCTCAAAAAAGAGTTCTTCATGCTCTCAGGCCTGGAAGGTTACAAAACCATCTCTAAAGGAGTTTTGGACTCCACCAATCCACAGTCAAACAATTGTGTACAAATGAGGAAAATCAAGACCATTGTTACCCTCCCCAGGAGTGGTCCGACCAACACAGATCCCTCCAAGGATGGTCTGGAGGTCACAAAGGACCCCAGGGTACCTTCTAGAGCAAACTGAAAGCCTCTCTTCACATTGCTAATTTTTCAATGTTCATGAGTCCACCATCAGAAGAACACCGAACAACAATGTGTGCATGGCAGGGTTACAAGGAAGAAAGCCACTGCTCTTCAAAAAGAACATTGCTGCTCGTCTGTAGTTTGCTAAAGATCCGTGGACAAGCCCGAAGGTTTTGAAGAATGTTTTTGTGGATGGATAAGACAAAATAGGAACTTTTTTGTTAAAAAGTCAAGGGTATGTTTGGAAGAAAGGAAAACACTGCATTAGCTTAAGCAACCTTATCAATCTGTGAACAATGTTGGTGGTAGTACATTGTTTGGCCCCTGTTTTGCTAAACCTAGGCCAAACGCCTTGCCATCATTGACGGAACAATGAATTCTGATGACATCAGCAATTCTAAAGGAAAATGTCCATGACATCTGTCCTGACTGAATCTCAAGAGAAGGTTGGGTCATGCAGCAAGACAACAACCCGAACACAACAGTCGTTCTAACCTACCAAAGAAATGGGTTAAAGAAGAATAAAGTTAATGTTTGGAATGTCATGTCAAAGTCCTACCTGAATCTTATAATCAACATGTTTGTGGAAGGACCTGAAGCGAGAGCTAATGTGAGGAAACCCACCAACATCCCAGGCTTGAAGAGGTTCGGTACGGATGAATGCCTCATTCCTCCAAGACCGTGTGCAGACTGATCAACAGTTTCAGTAAACGTTTAGTTTGCAGTTATTGCGGCACAGGGGGGGGGGAGGGGGGGGGGGGGGGGGGGTCACCACCAGATACTGAAGCTAAGTTCCATCTTTTGCCCTGACCAATAGGTAAGATGGAATCATTTTCCCTCATTTTCTCAATAAATAAATGACCATAATATTTTTGTCTCATTTGTTTACTGGTTCTCTTTTAAATCTACTTTTAGGGTTTGTGTAATATAAATGATGTGATATTTTAAATCAGATTTATGCTTGTAAATACGAAATTCTAATAGGTTCACAAAGTTTTCACTGTATTTTCTTTCAACATTACAGCAAGCCTATGGACTGGCTATTTGTAATTCCTCTTCGCAGTCTGGTGCAGGCTAAACAATTTTCTTCCTGGTGTCCTTCGACAGCTCTGTCTTGCCATGATGAGTTTGAAGTTTGACTGTTTGAAACTGTGAACAGGTGTCTTTTATACAGGTAACAAGGTCAAACAGGTAACGTGTGGAGGACAGAAAAGCTTCTTAAAGAAGAAGTTACAGGTTTGTGAGAGCCAGAAATCTTGCTTGTTTGGTATTGACCAAATACTTATTATCCACCATAATTTACATTTCAAAAATCCTACAGTGTGATTACCTGGATTTTTTTTCTCATTTTGTCTCTCATAGTTGAAGTGTACCTATTATGAAAATGACAGACTTCTCTCATCTTTCTAAGTAGGAGAACTTGCACAATCAGTGGCTGACTAAATACTTTTTGCCCCACTGTATGCACCAAGCATACACTCCACTAGAGTCACCCAAAGTTTAAAATGTAAAATTAGAGTCAGAGGGTTAAAACTCACACTTTTCTTCACAGAAGGGCAAATGTTATCACTAGCACTGTCCATCCGTGAACAATGCACAGGATACATATTCTAACTGTGGATGACCTGTGGACATCAGTGCTCTCACACAAGCCAAAAACCACCTTGACCATTGGCAATTAAACACCAGAGACCTTGGCAGAACACTGTTTGCATTCCTAGAGATAGGAAATCTAACAATGCAGTACAACAATAGTGAATTAAAGGTATTATTGTTAGTTGGTGGATCATTTCAGTGAAAGCTGAGATGACAGAAGTAACCTTACTCAAGTTTGGGGTCAAAGCGCACTCTGCAAAAGGTCTCATGAGTAAAAGCTGGCTCAGCATAGCATCCAGAGGTACCAAAACAGCTCCACTCAGTTCCTCAGCCAGGCCAGAGGCCACAGATGGGGCAGAGAGGCTTGGAGGAAATTTGCTAGAGGTAAAGCAAGGACAAAAAATTCTAAATTCATAATAAGTACATGATAAGGTAGAAATCATGCTATAGTAAGAGTACAATTAGTGTTAACTAAAATTAAACATGGCAATTAAACTACTGAAAAATTAATTATATAATAATTATATATAATATATGTATTACCAGAGATACAGAATGTCTCTACAGATATACACTGCCTGGCCAAAAAAAAGAAAACCACCTGGATTTAACTAAGCAAATAGGTAAGAGAATCCCATCGGATAATTACTGCATTGGTGATTATGTTTCAGCTGGCAACAAGTTATTTAACCCTAACCCTCGGTGAAGTCGCTTCTCTTTCTTAAACAACCAGTGAGACACAGACACTCCCTGTGTCGTGGCTCGTAAGTGCGTTATCATTTGTGCAGAGGGTCTAATATTGGCGTGCATCAAGACAGAGAAAACACTAAGGATAATTGCTGAACTACTAAAATCTGGTTAATATCTGTCCAATGCATTCTTAAAAAGTGGAGGACAGGGGAAACATCATCTTCGAGGAAAGAATGTGGTAAAAAAAATTCCTTGAATGATCTGATCGGCAATACACTTCAATGTTTGGTGAAATCAAATCATAGAAAAACAACGTAGAAGCGTCAGGGATTTGTTTTACATAGTAAAGTTAGAGCATTCACAATGCGAAGCTTTCGAACACCATGCGGTATGTTCGGGTCCTGGTTACTCTGAAAGAGTTGTAGCCTTAACCAAGCGCTGCGTCATCATGAGCTAACCGCAAACGGTTTCAATTTGCTAGGGTGCATAAAGATTGGAAAAAACTCTGCAGCAATGAAATAAGGACAGTGGTTCTGATGAGTCCAATTTACCCTGTTTCCAGAGTGATGGATGCATCAGTAGGGGCAGTGCTATGCTCTGGGGTCACTGCAGTTGGTCTAGGTTCAGCTTACGTATGTCCCGAAAGAATGGGCAGCTGACTACCTACATTACTAAAGACCAGGTTATTCCATCAATGGATTTTTTTCTTCCCTGATGGCATGGCATATTCCAAATGAACAGTGCCAGGATCATTCGGGCTCAAATTTGTGACGTTGGTGGTTCAGGGAGCATGAGACATCATTTTCAACACATGGATTGGCCACCACAGAGTCCCGAGCTGAAACCCATTAAAAATCCTTTGGGAGTGCTGGGATACTTTGCCGGCAGTGGCCAATCGTCCCTCACCAATCCAGTCCTGGGGACAAATTAATGCACTCTGCCAGAAATAAATGTCGTGCCATGCAGAACCTTGTGGGAAATGATGCCACAGTGAATGTGTGCCGTAATCCAATGCTAAAGGCAATGAATATTAGAATGTGTGACATTTTTTATGGCCCGGCAGTGTACTATATATAGAGAGAGAGAGGATACTATATTAAAACATAAATAGTACAAGATATATGTGGTATATGTAAAGTTATATAGATAAAAGAGGGTATAAGTATACCTGAGACTTGAACGTAGAGTTCGTAAAACGACTACAGTATCTTGTAAAGAAATGTTTACACTCCTGCCAAAAAAGGGTATATCACAACAATGCAATTTTCCAATGACAAATATAAATAAAATGGATTGCCGGCAGGTACCTTTAAGTAATGGACCAAAGTGTTGGTAAAAAACCTGCACATCTTTGTAGTCTTCTGGAATACTTTGTATTCTGACTGTTCACCAGTTCCTTTTCAGCAAGTTCAACAGAAATCAATGCAAGTTACACATAATAGCATACCTTCTGACCAGTCCATCAAACAAGCAATCCTAATGATTTGTATCTCCGTGATCATTTAAACAGGGGTGCCAACATCCCATGCTCAATGGGCGCAGGGGTCCATCACAGTAATGGGTGAACACACTCCATGCACAAACTACAGCTATTTAAGGCCCACGTACAACATTCTGTAAACAGGACGTTGACTGAAATGGATCTTGACCGGACATTAGCAGAATTTAGATGTGCATAGTGTTTTTATTTTAAACATACATCCTTAAAAGGCAATATGTAAACATTAGGGTTAGGGATGGGGTTGGTAAACAAAGAGGTTTTTTCCATGGACCAAGTCCCTGCTTCAACCATACACTGTTACAATGACAAAATCGGTTTATCAGTCTCATGTTCTCTGATTCCCTCACTGATGAACAAGATCCTGAGATACCTGAACCCTACCATTAGGGGGAGTCCTCTCCCCTCACCTAAAGAGAAAACACTCTTTTCTGTTAAGAGTACCATGACCTCGGTCTTGGAAGTGCTGATTCTCATCCGAGCAGCTTCACACTCCGTGAGACGCTCGAGTACATGCCGAAGATCCCCCTCGAGTGGTCCGGGGCACTCTTTATAAGCACTGTGCTGTTAAGACATAGGCTGGGCCTGTGCTGGCACGAGCCATCCATGGATCGTGGGACAGGTGCAGATGTCCCAGAGCAGCCAACATTTGTCTATAGAGACTGTGTGGATATTTGCTTGATTTCATACACCTGTTAGCAATGGGTGAGGCTGAAACAACTGAACTCAGTCATTTGGAGGGGTGTACATATACATTTGGCCATATAGAGTGTGTGACAGAGCAGCGAAGTCACCAAACTGTTAAAAAAATGTGCACTCTATTTACTATTTACACTGCAAGCCATAAAATATAGTATTTGGCAACAATTATATGACACTTGAAATGAATCATTGTGAAAGCACAAAAAAGCATGTTGTACCTGCAGATCTGTTGTCCGCACCTGCTCTGCCAGCTCCAGAGCGTTCCGCACGGACCCCAGCAGGTCCTCACATAAAGAGAAAGTGATGTCATTGTGACGTAAACGCTCCTCCACCAGAGGCTGGTATTTTATACTCTGCCTGGAGGCAAAGAAGTTCATGAATTTTACAACGCTTTGGAAGTAGTGACATGGAGGTACAGCAAGCATCAATATGGTACTAATTACCAATTACCACATATATTATTCCTCCTAAATATTATCCACTGATTAGTCAACCATATTCTGTTACATTATGATTCGTTGGCATGTAGGCACACACTGTTCAAACACCAACACCAATGACTTTGTTAATTCATTTAAAATGTTTTCAAACCTAATTAAGTAAGTAATTAATTCATTCACTCTCTTATCCACCTGTTCCTGAACAGGGTCTTGGGAGAGTCACGGTACAAGGTAGGAACAACACTAGACAGGGGGCAAATCCATCGTAGAGCACATACACTCTCACACGCCTACACACACTAGGAGCACTTTAGAGACACCAATTAACCTAACACGCGTCTTTGGACTGTGGGAGGAAACCGGAGCACCCGGAGTAAACCCCCATGGACAAAGGCTCCACACAGAAAGGACCCAGACCACTGCACCTGGGGATTGAACCCAGGACCTTCTCACTGTGAGGTGCCACCAAAGCCACCAAAACCTTTTAATTAATGACTGATTTAAATAAGAACTAGTCTTAGTATTCTCCTCTTTTATTTTGACAAGGGGAGCCATTTCATCAACTATAAGAATACACTATATAGCCAAATTAGGAGAGCTAAAAACAACATCCACACACATGGGTTTAATAAAGAGATTGCCTCCATTTTTGCTCCGCCGTGCAGCCTTCACACTAATGAGAAAGGTTTCCACTAGATTTTGGAATATAACAGTGAGACCAGGCACTGATGTCGAACAGTAAGCTCTGGCTCACAGCTGGCATTACAGTTTATCTCAAAGTCTTAGGCAGTTAAGGTCAAGGTTCTATGTAACCAGGTGAGTTACCTATAAATATTCGGTCTCTACAATCGATTATATTGCCACCGTTTGTTTATGGAGATTTTATGCCTGCATGCCTCATATTGTGAACCCGTTAGTAGTGAGAGCGGCTGGAATAATCATGACCACTGATTAAAAGGGGTGTCTACATACCTTTGACCATATCTATCTATCTATAAAAGACACCAAACTACCCTTAGCAATTCCAAAAAAAGCAGTACAGTGAACCTTGACATATGAGTATAATTTGTCCCCTTACCTAGCTTGTAACTTAATTTGATAGTATGGTCAAATCAAATGTTCCCATAGAAATTAATTGAAACGTAATTCATCTGTTTGCATTCCCCAAAAACCACCCCATTTTTTTTAGACAACTTTACAAAAAAAAAATTTATAATGTTTAAAAATAAGGTGGTGGTAGTATCATGGTTTGGGCCTGTTTTGCTGCATCTGTACCAGGACGACTTGCCATCATTGACGGAACAATGAATTCTGAATTACATCAGAGAATTCTAAAGGAAAATGTCAGGACATCTGTCCATGAACTGAATCTCAAGAGAAGGTGGGTCATGCAGCAAGACAATGACCCTAAGCACACAAGTCGTTCTACCAAAGAATGGTTAAAGAAGAATAAAGGTAATGTTTTGGAATGGCCAAGTCAAAGTCCTGGGGAAATGGTCCTGACCTTAATCCAAATTGGAAATGTTGTGGAAAGGACCTGAAGTGAGCAGTTAATGTGAGGAAACCCACCAACATCCCACAGTTTAAGCTGTTTCTGTAACGGAGGAAATGGGCTAAAAAATTCCTCCAAGCCGGTGTGTGGAGGACTGATCAACAGTTTCAGGAAACGTTTAGTTACAGTTATTGCTGCACAGGGGGGTCACAGCAGATACTGAAAGCAAAGGTTTACATACTTTTTTTCCACTCACGAATATGTAATATTTGGATCATTTTCCTTTTCCCCCCCAAAAATAAATGGCCCAAGTATAATGTTTTTTTTTGTCTCATTTGTTTTAACTGGGTTCTCTTTAATCTACTTTTAGGGGATTGTGTGAAATCGATGATGAGTGGGGTTTTAGGTCATAGATTTTATGCAGAAAATATAAAAAAAATTCTAAAGGGTTTTTCACAAACTTTCAACCAGCGCTGTACGTTTTAATATCAGTTAAAAATATTCAGTGAGAAAACAGGTGAACACTTTCAAATGGAAGAAAGAAACAAAATTAATAACAAAAAGGGTGATCATTCCCATAGATTACTAATAACACATGGCCCCAAGCACCTAATGAATTTGGAATGCAAGTTTACAACTCACTTGATGAATAAAAACTTCCCACGTGTTGGCATGCAAAAGCAATGTCCAGACTGGAAATGAAACTGAGCATTTGTCCAGCGCACTGTTGAATAACTTAATAGAAAAGAAAAAAATACTCACTATTTTCAAACAAATAAATATACAACAAAACATAACTAGAAACTTGAGTTTATGATCCTGCTTCTGATTTACACAAGAAAATCTCACACACCTGTGAATTATATCGGAAATCTCCCTCTTCAGAAGCAGTGGTTGTTTTTTTTCCAGACTGATCTTATCTAGCACATCCATCAGACATTTCTGCAACGAGTAGGCTTCTTTGAATAAGGCTTGTAGCAAGTCCCCCCCACTAGAGAGAGTCTTCCACTGTACACGACTTCACTCTCCTGCATACATGGAAGCAAAAGAGGCAATATTCAGACATATAAAAGTAAAATTTCATTAAAACGACTTCATTTCACAGGGGTGTACAGCTACACGCCAATTAAACGTCCATCCGATCAGCGGGTCATTCGGTTCAATGGACCCTTAAAAATTAAAAATAAATACGCTGCTCAAAAAAATAAAGGGAAAAAGGAAACACTTAAAAACACAATATACAGTGGGGCAAAAAAGTATTTAGTCAGCCACTGATTGTGGCAAGTTCTCCTACTTCGAAGATGAGAGAGAGGTCTGTAATTTTCATCAAAGGTACACTTCAACTATGAAGAGACAAAATGAGAAAAAATCCCAGTAAATCACATTGTAGGATTTTTAAAGAAATTTAATTGTAAATTAAATGGTGGAAAATAAATATAACCTTTGTTGGCAATGACAGAGTCAAACGTTTCCTGTAAGTCCCTTCACCAGGTCTGCACACAACTGTAGCTGGTATTGTGGCCCAATTCCTCCATGCAGATCTCCTCTAGAGCAGTGATGTTTTTTTTGGGGCTGGTCCGCTGGGCAAACATGGACTTTCAACTCCCTCCACAAATTTTTCTATGGGGTTTGAGGGGCTGGACACTGGCTAGGCCCACTCCACTACCTTGAAATGCTTTTTTTACGGAGCCACTCATTTGTTGCCTCAGAGGGGGGGTGTTTTGGGGATCATTTCCATGCTGGAAGACCCAGCCACGTTCCATCTTCAAATGCTCTCACTGATGGAAGGAGGTTTTGGCTTAAAATCTCACGATATATTGGCCCCGTTCCATGTTCCTTCCTTACGTTCACGGATCAGTCGTCCTGTCCCCTTTGCAGAAAAAAACAGCCCCAAAGCATGATGTTTTCCCACCCCCATGCCCTTCACAGTAGGTTATTTTCGCAACTCAGAATTCTTTCTTCCCGCCTCCAAACAGGCGAGTTTGAGATTTTTTACCAAAAAGTTCCTATTTTGGTTTTTCATCTGACACATGATATTCTCCCAATCCCTCTTCTGGATCATCCATATGCTCTCCGGCAAACTTCAACGGGCCTGGACATGTACTGCGCCTTAAGCAGGGGGACACGCCTGGCACTGCAGGATCTGAGTCCCTCTCGGCGTCAGTGTGATACTGATGGTAGCCTTTGTTTTACTTCTACTGTTTGGTCTCAGCTCTCTGCAGGTCATTCATCAGGTTCCCTCCGTGTAGCCTCTGGGATTTTTGCCTCACCGTTTCTCATGATCATTTTGACCCCACGATATGATTATCTTGTGGTGGGGCCCCAGATCGATTAATTCATTGTGCTTGTATGTCTTCCATTTCCCTTACAATTGCTCCCACAGATTTTATTCAACACCAACCTGCTTGCCTATAGTAGATTCACTCTTCCTAGCCCTGGTGCCAGGTCTACAATTTTCTTCCTGGTGTCCCTCCGACAGCTCTTTGGTCTTGGCCATGGTTGAGTTTGGAAGTCTTTACTGAGTTTTTGAGGGTGTGGACAGGTTCCCCTTTTATACAGAATAACGAGGTCCAAACCAGGTTGGCCATTAATACAGGTAACGAGTGGAGGACAAGAAGAGCTTCTTAAAGAAGTTGTTGTACAGGTCTGTGAGAGCCAGAATTCCTTGCTTGCTTGTTTGTGGGTGACCAAATACTTATTTTTTCACCATGATTTAACAATTAACTTCTTTAAAAAATCCTAACCAATGTGAATTTCCTGGATTTTTTTTTTCCTCATTTTGTCTCTCAGTTGAACGTGTACCTATGATTTTGAAAATTACAAGACCTCCTCTCATCTTTCGAAGTAGGAGAACTTGGCACAATCAGTGGCTGACTAAATACTTTTTTGCCCCACTGTACATATAAAGAAAGAGAAATGTATTGATTTAAGATAATAATAATTATTCCCTCCATTAACATGCATTTTTAAAGAAATATCTTTGGATTTTTACTAAATATTTTTGGATTTGTTAGTAATTACTGGACTATTACTATTTATATGTATTTATTTTACATACAGTGGTACCTCAGTTCTCTCCCATCTCGGAACTTGTCAAATTCAGTTTCTCAACCCATTTTTAAAACTAGGAAAATTGGTCCCTTCGGTTCCCGTCGTTTTGCTTGGTACTCGGCGCACTTGCTTAAACTCGTACGAGTCAAGCGTGCGACCTCGTTTCAGCCGAAACTCGATTCATGATGCACGAGTCCACAATTCAGTACACAATGATTCAGATTCAAAATAGCCCTCAGAGAAGATCTACTTTTCATGTTTTTTTCTTTTTAATTTTACATCTACAGTATTGTATTCGTAGTGCCAAACAAGTCTCAATGGATCTTTAAAAGGTTGGGTCTATAAGAGCCCAGCTGAAAAGCAAAACAGGGAGCTGAGAGAACGCTGAGAGAAACGCTGAGAGAGAACGCTGAGAGAACTGACGCGCGAGGATTGCGTAGAATCTGGTAACCCAAGACTGATTTACCACTGATTGCACACAGGACGCCGTGGTTCGTAGCTGCTAGCAGATATTTACCTTTTGATATTTTTTTAATTCCCGCATCTGTATCATATATAATCGTATATATAGTAGGTTTTTACAACATCTTAATCATTTTTATTCTCGTACCGGCGGATTTAATATATATAATATTTTTTTTGCCGCTAATCGTTATTTAGTAACTTTACAGGCATAACCGGCTTGTGTTCGCAGTAGTTAGCCATTAGCTAATAACCAGAGTTTTGCGTCTTCGTCCGCAGTAGTGTGTGTTTTTTTTTTATAACTTTTTTGTTTTTACAGTTCCCTTTCCCACTTTCTTTTCTTTTTTCTGAGACTTAGTTTTTTTAGTGGACGTTTTGTGTTTGACTTAAAAACTTGTATTAACACTTTAATCGAGCATTTGCATTGGACCATCGGCTGCAAGCTGAACCATATCTTCACTCGGCACCCCACAACACCACCCGAAGCTAAGTACCTTTAATTCAATTCAATTAATTGTATTAACATGGGCTTCTGCTGGGGCGCTTTGCTTGTTGCCTGTGTTGCCGAGTGGTGGCATGTTTTTAGCTATTCTTCCTCCGTCATTAGTGTAAAATTTTACTTGTGATAGGTGTAGGCTTGTAGCCAGTTCTGAAGAAGACCGGAGAAGATTGTAGTTTTAGAGGCGCGCATCCAGACATTAGAGAAGGCCCTAGCTCCAGCTCCTAGCTTTAGCAGATCTGGATGGCAAAGGCGAAGTTTCTGAGCCCCGCCGGCAGAGTCCTCGCAGCAGGGGCAAGTGGGTGACGGTTTCGGCGACGTAGTCGTAAAGGCTAGTCCACGAGAGCACCACTCTTTACCTGTTCACGTGTCCAACAGGTTTTTTGCCCTCCTCAGTGGCAAACAAACCCCACTTGAAGCAGCCTGTTGAAAGAGCTCTGGTCATAGGTGACTCTATTTTACGACACCGTGAAACTTGCTACCCCTTTAGGACACCAGCCAGCTAGAGTTCTCTGTATCCCCGGGAGCCAGAGTTGCCGGACATTGTAACGAGGTCTTAAGTGAACTTCGAGAGCCCCAAGATTCTCTAGGATAGTTTATTTATTTCATTGTAGGGGCTAATGATATACGCCTTCGTCAGTCAGAAGTTTTAACTAAGGAGGCTAAAATTTTGTAGAGGTGGGTTTAGCCGTGGCGAAGGCGATTGTCCGATGCTGTTAGTCCCCCTGCCCTC
Organism: Ancistrus triradiatus; assembly: GCA_025084515.1. Classification (NCBI taxonomy): domain Eukaryota; kingdom Metazoa; phylum Chordata; class Actinopteri; order Siluriformes; family Loricariidae; genus Ancistrus; species Ancistrus triradiatus. The sequence continues at coordinate 20,677 of JAJAGP010001885.1, read as the reverse complement.
TGCTCTGGCCCTGGCCCCCATCCCAATGCGGCGAGGTGTGACCAAGCCTACAGCAGGTTATGGTCCACTGAACTGCTGGCTGTCCAAGTGGTGCTCTGAAAAACAACGTGGGCTTTTATAGACAACTGGACAAGCCTTTGAGGGTAAGCCTGGCCTTTTTAGGATGGGACGGTGGTCCATCCCACTCGGGAGGGTGCTGCTCTCATCTCCCTGCAACATTTGCCCCATAGTCTTATGGCCCGATTGGTTAGAGGGCTGGGGACTATCCAGAGCAGGGGTCAGGCAGCAGAACAGACCGGCTTAACCACTGTCTGCTGGTAGCCATGGCACCCGTCACCCCCCAGAACCCCACATTAATTGAAACTGTGTCTGTTACCCACATCTGCCCTAAACGTTAAACGCTCTCAAAAAAGTCTGTTTTAATAACCTCATTAGTATAAACACAGATAGCTGCAAAAGAAATAAACACATTAGACTAAAAAGCTAGGAACTACTTAACATTAGAATCACTTACAAACAAAGCAGTGATTGTAAAATGAAATGATCACTGATAACGCTTACACGCTCTCTGTCTCACTTGAGACTTGGATTAGACCTGATGAATTAATTTAGCCTTAAATGAAGCCTCACCTCCTGGATACAGTCATGCTAGTTGCCCTCGTCCCTAATGGTCGGGGGGGAGGCATAGCCACAATTTTTTTTGGACAAAGACTTAGGTTGTTACAGCTAAATCCCATTACAAGGCCCTAATTCTAATCCTTTTTCCTTTTTGAAATACTGATTCTTAATGTGACTGATCCATCGTTATATGGAAGTCAAAACCACAACACTTTCAGCTTTTCATCACTATTTACCGTCCCCTCCTGCTCCCTATTCAGATTTTCTTCAGGAAACTTTTCCTTTCCCCTGCTAACTTTCTTTCCTGCTTACTACTTGTCAACAGATAAGGCTTAATTGTAGGTGATTTCAATATTCACTTTGACAATGACCAGGATCCCCACTTAAAATTGCTTTCGAGTCCATTTAGAATCCATGGGTATCACTCAGAAATGTGATGGGACCAACCCACCGCTGTAATCATACTTTAGATCTAATATTAACATTTTGGTATCAATATAGATAACCTTGATGTTTTCCCGCAAAGTGATTCGATTTCAAGATCCACTTATCTTTTAGTATTTGAGCTATCTCTAATAAATTAAAATCCTTCTTCCTCGTTATCACACCAAGCAAGCGCACTATCACATCTGCTACTCCAGCTGCGTTTATTAAAAACCTACCAGACTTAAAATTTAATACACCTACGGAGATAAATCAATCTTGAGTGTGTAAATGAGCAATTAGAATGGTGTGCTTCCGCTCAACCCCTGGACAACGACTTGCCCCTGCTAGGCTCAAACGTATTAGGGAAAAAAGGCTAGCACCATGGTATATAATGACCACACCCGTACCTTAAAAAGCAAAGAAACACGGCATTTAGAGCGCAAGTGGAGACATAGTAAATTGGAGGTGTTTAAGATTGCTTTGGAGGGACAGCATGGCAGAGTTTATAAGCAAAAAGCATGCCCTCACTAAAGCTTAAAGCTGCATACTTCTCTTCAATCATAGAGAAAAATAGAATAATCCAAGATTTCTCTTTAATATACAGTCTCCAAATAACAAAAAACCCCACAGAAAGTGACTCTCTCCCATTCCTGTGTGTAATTTTAACAGTTAATGATTTCATGAACTTTCTTTAATGATAAGATAGAAAACATTAGGCACAGAACTCAATGCTCATCACAATCACCAAACTTTCAGCAAACCTTCCAGATGCAGCACTAGTGAAGACATCTGGTTTCAATTAGCCGTAAATCAAGATTAGAATCTTTTAACCCCGAATTACTAATACTGAACTATCCGCACTGCTCAGCTCGTCTAAGTCATCAACATGTTTGTTTAGATCCAATTCCTACACGTCTACTCCCTACTCAAACAAGTATTACCTAGTGTTTATAGAGCATTGTTAGTTATTTTAAATTCATCCCTTAACTTAGGTTTATGTGCCCGAATCCCCGAATTTTAAGTCTGCCCGTTATCAACCACTGATTAAAAAGCCAATCTTGACCCTTGTGTGTGATATCTAATTATTAGACCAATTTCAAATCTACGTTTCTGTCCAAAATCTTAGAAAAAGGCCGTCTATCAACAGCTCTGTAGTCAACCTCCAAAGGAATGAAATTTATGAAACATTTCAGTCTGGCTTCAGGCCCCTCATCTAGTCTGAAACAGCATTAATTTAGGGTACTTAATGACTTGTTAATGTCCTCAGATAAGGGATGTGTTTTCTTTTCTTGTGTGTTCTGTTTAGATTTAAGCTGCAGCATTTGACACTATAGATCATGATGTTTTACTAAACAGACTAGAAAATACTGTAGGTATTAAGGGAATCAGCACTTTCTTGGTTTTAAATCCTACTTAACTGACCGGTACCAGTTTGTTCATAATTAAATAATCTAAGATCTAAGCTCTCACAAAGTGAAGTATGGCGTGCCCTCAGGGGTCGTGCTTGGCCCGCCCTTTTATTCTCTCTGTACATGCTTGCCACTAGGCTCAGTTATTTCGTAAGCATGGCATTAGTTTTCCACTGCTATGCAGATGATACAACAGCTGTAACATATCAGCCAAAAACCTAATGACAGCCTTACACAAATCACAAAATCGAGGACTGTGTAAAAGGAAATAAAAGATTGGATGTTATTTAATTTCTCTTACTTTAACTCAGATAAAACTGAGGTTGCTATTAGTGGGACCCCCAAGGCTGTGAGAGACAGGTTAGCTACATCTATCCTAAATCTAGATGGCTGGTCCAGTATTTGCCCAGTCCGTCCTGGTAAAAAACTTTAGGGGTCACACTTGATTTCAGATCTCTCCTTTGGATGGCGCACATTAGCAGCATCACTCGAATTGCTTTCTTTCCCTTCATTACGTAAATATCGCTAAACTTAGAAATATCCTCTCTTTAATTGATGCAGACGAAAAACTTGTTCATGCGTTTATAACCTCAAGGGTGGGATTACTGTAACGCCTTTACTTACTACTGGATGCTCTAGTAAATCTATAAATAAACTTCAGTTAGTTCAGAATGCAGCTTGCCCGAGTGCTAACTCGAACTAGAAAATTTGATCATATCACTCCTGTTTCTATCATCACTGCACTGGTTACCAGTCAAATTCCCAATTACGCATTGGATTACAAAATACTTCTTATAACTTATAAAGCTCTACATGGCCTGGCCCCACATTCTCTGAGTGACCTCTTAGAGTTTTAACAATCCAACTCGTCTACTACTTCGTTGCGCAGGGTGCAGGACTTCTTTTAGTTCCTAGAATTAAAAAGTCACAGCAGGGGAAAAGGCTTTCTCATACATGGCCCCCAACTATGGAAAAAACTTCCCACTTTCGTTCGAGAATCAGACACCCTCCAATAGTTTTAAGTCTAGGCTAAAGACATACTTATTTAACGCAGGCTTTTTGACTAGATTTAGACCAGGTTTTGCATGGTTTGGGTTTGCTGAGGCCGGGAGTCTGAAGTCATGTCTGGCCTGCCTTGCCTTGTCCCGCTTGCCGGGGAGCGAGTGTCGGGTGGGGCGGTCCTGGCTGAACTAGGCTTTTTTGGTTTTCCCCCCCTGTGATCTTGACTCATGCAACCTTGCCTTAGAATAAGGGCAGAGCTGGGGGTTCATAGTCAATAAAAGAGTCTTATGGTGAATCAGAGACGTGGGTTGCTGTCTTCTGCCGCTTCGTGGGTTGCCAATGTTCTCATGTGATCCCTCTTGGCTGTGTTTTCCTTCCAGTCTCCTCTTTCTAGATTTCCTCAGCTATGCTGCTCTATAGCTAATGCTTGCCGGGGTCTCATGCTACACACCTTGGCATCAGTGATTGACATGGCATCAGTGATTGTTAATAGACACTGTGATCTTAATCAATAACTAATTACATTTTCTGTTTTTTTTCTCGCCGAGCTGTGTTCCGGCAGTTCCGGCCCCACACATGATGTACATCTGATGGAGCTCCACTGTGCATAATTCACATTTTATTCGAGCGGACTCCATGGGACTTTAGTTTTCTCTCTTAGATTTATCATCATACCCGGGCCACTTAATGTCGATGTGCATACTTTTCACATTCTATTCGAACTTTGACTCCATGACTTTAGTTCGCTCTTAGATTTTATCATCATACCCCGGTCCACTTAAATGTCGATGTGAATACTTCACATTCTATTCGAACTTTGACTCCATGACTTTAGTTCGCCCTTAGATTTATCATCTACGCCGCCCAAGGAGGTTGGGTCCCTTTTTGAGTCTTGGTCCTCCCAAGGTTTTCTTCCTAGAACTAGGGAGTTTTCCTTGCCACTGTCGCCCTAGGCCGCTCAATTTGGGATTGGGACGTAGTTATTAGGAGATAATCTAAACTTGTAAAGTTGGCTTTGAGACAATGCTCCATTGTAAAAAGCGCTATATAAATAAATCTGACTTGACTTGACTTGACTTGAGCTGAATGCTCCAGAACACAGGCTGCAGTTAGTTTAGCAGCTAAGCTAGCACCCAGAGTTCACCAATAGAGTAAGTGTTTTGCTTTTACTTTTCACTGTCACTCCATTACTCACTAAATTACATGAAGTTTTTCAACACTTTATTATTAAACAAGCTTTGTGTTAATGATTCTGGCCAACTGTAGGTTAAAGTAAGTGTTTTAAACATACACTTATCATAGAATCCGTTCCATATCTCCGCTATTATACAGTATACACTGCTCTACCAAACACTCGTTAAACTCCTCAGTACATGAAACATTTAACTTATGACTATGATGGATTTATCGGAACACATCCTCTTTGTAAATCAGGGAGCACCTGTACAATACAACTCCATTAATGCATTATACTGCCTTATACAGTGTGGATCTTCCAGGGGTCTGGAACGAATTCATTCCATTTACATTACTCTTTATGGGAAAAATTTGCTCGGTACTTGTCGTTTTCGGTTCTCGACAAGCTTTCTGGAACGAATTAACATTAAGAACCGAGGTACCACTGTACTTCTCTTGTAATACCCAATTGTGTTAAAGTTTATTTGAAGGAGATCTTGGTATAGTTTAAATACATGATTTTATTCTAAAGGAACGGGAAGTAAGATCATTTATTTTTAAAATATAAAGACTGATTGGACGTAGTTATTAGGAGATAATCTAAACCTGTAAAGTTGCTTTGAGACAATGCTCCATTGTAAAAAGCGCTATATAAATAAATCTGACTTGACTTGACTTGACTTGATAATGTGGAAAATAAAGGAGTGTGATAATAGTACTACCTTGCAGTGCTGGAAGGTGTCCTTCAGGACATGGAGGACACAGGAGGGCAGAGAACGGATAGAGTCTAGAGAGGCAGCCTCGTCAAAAGAGCAGACATGACGCACACAACCAGAGAGCGCCTCCAGTGTCTGCACCATCACCTACAGCCAAAAAACTTATTATTAAATCAGCCTGCCATTTTTGTTAACACATCAACACGCATGAAAAATGAACTCAATGCCTTTTTTAAATGCACTCATCTTATATGGTCTTACTACGCCGTCTCCGATGTGTCAAATGTGAGCCTAATGACCTATATGAAGCTAATCTGAAATATAAATCTTACTAGTGCTTATGGTGAATATAGGTATGCGCCATTTAACATCCACATTACATTCTGTGAAATAGGATGTTGACCGGTAAGCACTGACCAGATGCTATAAGAGTCATATAGCCTTTTTAGGCTAATGTAATATAAAAAAGTATTTTACAAGAAAACTGACACTTTTGTTTGACGGAAGAAAAAATGCATTGACAGACATTATTATGAACAACACAGAAGATCAGCCAGATAAAACAGAGACTCAACAGGTGAATGTTAACCAAATTATATTGCTATAGGCTAGAGAAAATATACAGGTTTGGAGGTCAAACAAAGTAGTACTACTTACTATAGGGCAGGCACATACACCATTTGCAGCTTGTTACAAATAAGTGGCAGAAAGTCATACACACAAACAAGTAACTGTGCAAAAAAGTCGCATCATTAATAATAGTAATAATAATAATAATAATAATAATAAGCTGCTAAAAAAGCAATTAACATATGAATCTATAATCATTATTAAGTAAAAAAGAGCAATCAGAGTTTAGTACAGTACTGTATATTGTAACATCCTATAGTGGTGTAAAAAAGTATTTAGTCAGCCACTGATTGTGCAAGTTCTCCTACTTAGAAAGGTAGGTACACTTCAACTACGAGAGACAAAATGAGAAAAAACATGCAGGAAATCACATTGTAGGATTTTTAAAGAATTTAATTGCAAATTATAGTGGAAAATAAAAAATTTTTTCAATAACAAAAGTTCAACTTAATACTTTGTAACATAACTTTTGTTGGCAATGACAGAGGTCAAACATTTCCACATAATATTCTCCCAATCCTCTTCTGGATCATCCATATGCTCTCTGGCAAACTTCAGACAGGCCGGGACACGGCTGACACTGCAGGATCCCTCTCGGTGTCGTGCGTTACTGATGGTAGCCTTTGTTACTTTGGTCCCAGCTCTCTGCAGGTCATTCATCAGGTAGTTCTGCGATTTTTACTCACCATTCTCATGATCAACACCAACCTGCTTGAATATTGTAGATTCACTCTTCACAGCCTGGTGCAGGTCTACAATTTTCTTTGATCTTGGCCATGGTTGAGTTTGGAGTCTGACTGTTTGAGGCTGTGGACACTTGTCTTTTATACAGATAACAAGGTCAAACAGGTGCCATTAATACAGGTAACAAGTGGAGGACAGAAGAGCTTCTTACAGAAGTTGTTACAGGTCTGTGAGAGCCAGAAATCTTGCTTGTTTGTGGGTGACCAAATACTTATTTTCCACCATGATTTACAATTAAATTCTTTAAAAATCCTACAATGTGATTATCTGGATTTTTTTCTTCCTCATTTTGTCTCTCGTTGAAGTGTACCTATGATGAAAATTACAGACCTCTCTCATCTTTCGAAGTAGGAGAACTTGCACAATCAGTGGCTGACTAAATACTTTTTTGCCCCACTGTATGTCAGGCAGCATGGTACAGTGTCTTTGCTGTTATGAGTCTATTTATGGCCACAAAATCCGGAGTTAACAGACAGATTTATATTTCCTATTCAAATTGATTAAGGCCACAACCATTAAAGCGAACACAAATTGATCAGATGACACGTTAAAGGGCACATACCTGTACTACAAAATCTACATATACTAAAAAGCACCTGTCCCCACCCCACACACACAGCTAAGACATTATTGATTAATTAGTACAAAAGGTTTCAAACATGCATCCCCTTTACAACATTAAAGGGCCAATCTAAGCTCAGCGGTGCAGCATACCACGCAAATAAAGAGCACATCTCAAATAGCATGTACCACAAACACTTGCACTGATGTGAAAACTTATTGGCTGTATTCGAAAGGGCACACTACTATACTTTGTATCTAGTATGCAGTATGCCGTACAGTCACGAGTTCTGTCATCCGCAACAGCGTACTACTACTCTACCCGCCGCGCCGCCGTCACAGGACCATTTATAGCGCATTTACCTCAGACTTATCTTTTTTAACTCTATTACAATCATTCTGATGAAAACATATCCCAACAACCACTACACTCATATTTACTGTCTCAGCGTTCCGTACTTCTCTATCTGTTGTTTTAGTGAAGCAGGCTGAGCAGGTGAGGCCACAGTGCATGATGGGATGCACTACACCACAAAGATAGCTCTCCCTGCATACTGAAAAATCTGACTGGAGTAGTACATCATCCGGCAATCTTTAGGACACTATAGATTTTCATTTTGGTCGTCACATACTACATACTACTTTTAGGCAGATTTACTATGTGAGTAGTATGTAGTGTGCCATTCCGAACACAGCCATTATAACCAAATCTAAAACTGTTATTGCATGGCATACCTGCAAAATATTCCTGAGGAATGTATGAAGCTCTGTGTTTTGACTAGACAGACCTCCAGTGTGTTTGGCAATCTCTTCTAGTAGCCCAGTAAACATCACCACCACCTATTGCCAACAACACATTATGAATGCATAGCAAGCGTCCTTAATATTGTAAAAGAAAGCACATGTACATTAAGAATTTGAACAGTGACCAACTATACCTTAGGTAGGACTTTGGAGAAACATTCCTCCTCAAGTTCCGGCAGAGGTAGATGAGGAAGAAACATGTCTACAATAATCTGTAGAACATCTGTAAACATAAACCACCAACATGCATTATCTGAACTCCCATTATACAAATTCCTGCCATGGCCTATGAAGTATTTTAATCCTCCCAAACTGTTAACCAAACAACTGACACTTCATAATGAATTGTAATCAGAAAATAAGTAGATAAGTGTTCAGAATGGCTCATTACTAGGCTTGGGCCGAAAATGAAAACTGACAAATAGGCCTGTCACAATCATGAAACTTGAGCTGACAATTAGTTGTCATACAAACAATCTGTTCATTGAACACAATTAATGAAGTATGAAGTGACTGAGCAGCTATCTTGCTTACTAGCCATGTTTGAGTAGCAGCTAATATTGATTACTGTCAAAATGATGCACTGCACCCAAAAACTCACAAATACACAAAATAAAAATGTAAAGCATGACAAAAGTGAAGAATATCAGCAAAAAACGTATCTACACAGCTAACAAATACACAAACAGTATGATACAGCACTCAGTTAGAAGTTCAAACATTTTGGTTTGTTAACCCCATTACATGTCAATGAATACATTTACTGCTTTCTTTTATTCAACCTTTGTTGCCTCAACCCATTACACTCAATTCACATTCTGCTTGTTGCAGAAATCCCACAGCAATCGTCTTAAATAATTGCAATTAGACGATTATGTAATAATTGTGACAGCCCTACTGACGAACAACAAACTCTTACAACTTAGCCTGTCTATTTTAGAATTGTTATACAGGTACTCCCCATTTTATGATAGCCCGACTACGGATATCTCGATTTTACGATGTGAATCCAATAGTAAAGATCAATACACATTCAGCAGAAACCATCACTATTTTGATTGAATTTTGATTATTGACCCAGCACGCAACACACAGTACGACACTGTCTTGCACTCTTCCATGCTAAGTGAGGAACTCCGGCAGTGCATGACATGAGGTTAACAAGCTAATACCAGTTTGGCAGGGCAGACTGTGACTGTCAGCAAACTGTCATGTACATTTTTATAACAAATGGCTGGTCTGAGTGTGCTTGACATTGTCAGAGTGTTCAGCGCCAATCACTCCAGAGAAGAGATTCAAGTCCAGACCTGGCCACTGCCTGCGTGAAGTTTGTGTGTTCTACATTCCAAAGACATGTGGCAGGTCAATTTGTGTCTCTAAGTGTCACAGTGTGAGTGAGCGAGTGTGTGCGCTTGTGCCCTGTGATGGACTGTCACTCTGTCTAGGGCTGGTTCGACTGTTAACATCTGGTGTTTCTATGCATACATTCAATTGAAACAAACATACTGACACACTGACATCTTGGCATCCTTCTCGTCAAGCTTGTCTATTTTACTCTCTAAAGGTAACACAGAGTTTCTTTGCCACATTGGAATATACTTTCTAATAGTTAAAAATGGTGTTTAAGGTTTGTATGATTTGTATTTAAATGTTGATGTTCTCTTTGTACAATATGTAATTATATAGAAATACTTCTACTGAAAAAAAAACCTCTCACTTTTAACCACAGTTTTCCAGATCACTACTGTGGGGGCACACCCATATGAGACAGGAAAACATTTCCCTTGACAGAACCAGAATGTACACTGGATGAACGAGACGCCACTGATAGAAAGGTGATGCCCAATCTGCAGATAACAGTCAAGCCAATTCAAGTCAAATTTATTTATAGGCTATCACCCTTTTTACTAAGAAGCATTGGGTCAAGGCAGCTTTACAACTATCTAGGAACTTACCCCTAATTAAGCAAGCCTAGGGCGACAGCGGCATATAAAAACTCCCTAAATGTGATGGACGGAAGTTACCTAATTAATAAGTTGATAGTAATAGTTTAAATAAACAGAAGCCACATATAAAAATTGAAAGAAATTTAAAATATGTATATATAATAAATAATATAAAATGTAACTACAAAATATGAAATACATTAGTATAGTGTAACAAAACAGAAAACAATACAATATATATTAAATAATATAGTAAATAATAATAACATAGAGAATATGAATATGAATGAGTATCAGCATTATTTAGTCCAGTAAACAGAGTCACTGTAGGTTCTTGAGTCCTCGAGAGGTAAGTTTTGGTGGCATGCTCAAGGTAGGCAAAAAAAAACAATAATAGTTCCCCAAACCACTCTGAAGTTTTGAATATACAGGTAGGGATGTTCCCATAAGAAATAATCTATACTGTGCCTGTGTTTGTATAAATACGGCAATGAGGTACATTTAGATAATGGGGTTTGAAAGCAATACAAAGAATAATACAGTGAACAATGCAGGTCATAATAATAGTAAGAAAATCCAACTTACTAACGTGCTCATCCCAACTACTGGTGTTATGATGAATGGAGTACAAACAGTCAAGGAATCATGAAAACAGTATGCAAAAAAACAACATATTGCAGATATAGGGCGATTTATTACTTAAAGATGAGATGTCACACACCATTTGCACCCATAGTAACTAATGACTATTCTATCATGAGCTGCACTTCCATCTTTTCCTTGATATACACAGCTTATTTAAAACAATAAATCAGACTTATTTGAGTGATTCCAGAATGAAGGAGCTGTTGACCACTCCAGTGGATGCCATCATTTCAATGTCACAGCCAACTGGGTACTGTTACTGACCATATCCAACCCTTTATGACCAGCCACTGTGTACCCATCTTCTACGTACCATGTCACAAAGCTCAAATCATCTCAAAGTGGTTTTATAAACATGGCAATGAGTTAACTGTACTCAAACGCTCTCCACAGTCGCCAGAACTCAATCCAACAGAGCACCTTTGGGATGTGGTGGAACAGAAGCTTTGCATTATGGATGAGCTGCTGACAAATTTGAACCAACTGTATGATGCTATCATGTCAGTATGGACCTAAACTTCTGGGGAAGTTTCCAGGACCATGTTGGATCTATGCCATGAAGAATTAAGGCAGTTTTAAAGGCAAATGGGAGTACAACGGTACTAACAAGTTATACCTGATAAAGTGGCCGGTCAGTGTAAATGTAAACGGGGCAGCTGACATTGGGAGTGTGAGCAGCTGGTAAGGTGTACCCACATCTTTGGACTCCACAGCCCATACCCAAGATAATACTGTATGTGGTCCTCAGCTGCCTTTATTTGAACGGGTAGAGGGAGCTTATTTCAAGTAGCTACAGAAACAAACAGTGCCCCAAACTATACAGTATCGTATGTGCCTGATACAATTGATATAGGGTTTATACCTATACAAATCATGTCTCAGTTAATTAACTTGTAACGGACAGTATTGTAAGACTAGTTAAAAACGCCGAAAAGGATATGACTAGCTTCGGTAGAACAACTTTCAGTTGCTGTTGACATGTCTCCGGACTCCACTGGACCACCTCCTCCAAAAGTGTAGCCTGAGACATTGCAAAAGCTCCCACGCTGCAACAAATCACTGGGTTTTACTAACGGAAAGCCTCTCAGAAAACGTCCATAGGTTTTTGCGGTACTGTGAAACTTGTAGCAATAAGAGCTAGCCTAGCTTTAACTCACGCCAAACATCAAACATTCTTGCTGAGTCTGTAACTCGCTCAAAGTACACTTACCAACCAACTAAAGCAAACACAACAACGTTATATCATTGTTCAGATTATAACACAAAAAACGAACACAACGTATACACTCCTTACAACGTTTAAATTTGCCTCGGTTCTTTGAGACTACACACGGACGAGCTTATTCCGATAATATGGAGGGGTGCACATGATTGTCATATCTCTTGAAAACGGTTCATATGTATCTAACATGTATCATATCATAATAAACGATCACTTCAAGTAAACTGGCATCTGAAGCGCGTGCCTCGATATCTTATATATAAATATAATTCACTTCGAAACAAGTGGTATATCCCCTCCCAATTCGCGCGTCCACGGATGCCAGACGTCACTGGCGCGCGTTTCTTGCGTGGTGTCACCCGTAGATTCGGCGCTTTGTACGAAATGGCGCCAGTCATCCTGTACTAACTGTTCAGCTACACCATGAAACCTAAAGTACGTGGACAATCAAAATTACATCAAAAGCACGGATATTGTTATGCAATTTCCACCTTTGCTGCTACAGCCGCAATGACTAAGATTCCATTCCATGACTAAGATCAGGCACCATGCTAGATCCTGTTGGCTGTCAATTCTTCTCAAAGTTGCCTGAAGGATTTACGGTCAAATAAGTTCTTCATTAATGCTGGCAAATCATGTATTTATGTTCTTTGTTTTAGGAGGACATGGCAGAAAGTTGACACACTGACTTCTTTGGCAGGTGGAAACCTGTGAAGGTGGCTAGTGATGTTGTGTTTAATAATTCTACTTGTATGATTTTTCCACTATTGAACCCCTGTATGTTTCATATTACAAACCCGTTAACAGTAGGCATGGATTAAATAACAGAAATCAATAATTAACAGGGGCTTCTACATATATTTGGCCATATTTTGTTAAATCCATGTTCATGTCATAAAGTGCATATAGAAAATTGTTATATCCTATGAAAATACTTCCTTGTCACATAAATAAATACAATTTTAATGGGCCATATTATGAAAAACTCACTTTTTCAGTTAAATCTGACAACCCAGTCATTTTTTCTTGCTGCCTCATTTAGAAATCATGGGATTCAACAAACCATTCATATTTTGCTCGGATTCATACCTCTATGTGTCCTCATCTCCACATAGAGGTGAAAAATGTTTGGATCTGCTGTCTGTCAGAGCTAAGAGATAAGCATTGGGAACTACTCTGTTGTTGGCTGTACAAATCATTGCATTGGTCCCCAGCATCAGAGGAGAGAAAGGCTGACTATAAAATTTTTTTAGAAGTTGGACAGTTGAACAGTTGGCAAAAACCCCAAGATGTGTCCATACTGAGCTAAGAGACGTCTTAGGTCAAACAGCTTATAAAGTAGTTACACTATTTTATGAACAGTGTAAAGTATCACTCAAGATTCAAAGAGTTTATTGTCATTTGCACAGTAAGGAAACAGGTTTCCGTGTACAATGAAATTCTTTCTTTGCTCCTCACCAAGTATGCCAAACAGAAAAGAAAAAAAGAAAGAAAAATACAATGAATCAACAACAACAACAACAACAATAATAATAATAATAATAATAATAATAATAATAATAATAATAATAATAAAAACTAATTAACTAGTACAAAATTAAGTAGAACAAAAATTACCGCCATATATAATATGGATATTATTACCACCAGTGGGAGCTTGACCATTATTTACAGATCAATTAAAAAGGAAGTGAAATTGTGCAAATGTGTAAAGTGGCAGTGGCATGTAAACATGTAGACGATAAAGTGCAGAGTTATTTCTGAGGTAGGTTCAAGAGTCTGATGGCAGTGGGGAAGAAGGAGTTCTTTAACCTGGTGGTTTTGCATTTGACACTTCTGTACCTCCAACCTGAGGGCAGAAGTGTGAACAGTCCGTGTTGGGGTGGGTGGGGTCTTTTAGGATGGATGCAGCTCTCCTGTGGACTCTGTGATGGTAGATGCTCTGTAGATAGGGCAGTGGAATCCTGGTGATCTTCTCAGCAGTCTTCACCACTCTCTACAGCTTTTTAAAATAAGTACAGTCCCTATATATTTATTCAAGTCGTCATTTGCACTTTGATTCACACGCACAAAGAAGTGAATATGGATGAATCCGTCCCAAGAAGAGTATATTCCGTGACTGGAGTCAATTCTACACAGAGAAACTGAATCGCATTACATTCAGTTCATACAAATTTAAATGACCTTAGTACAACAAATGAATTAAGCTTATGATGTAATTTAGCAATTAAGGAAATGGTTTTACACAGCCCATGATGGTGTTAATCACACAGTGGGGTTGGGCTCATTATCATTTAAAGGAACAGTTATTAAAGCAAGCGTTCTAAAAAAGTGCTATTCAGACAGAGTGTAAAGAGTGACCAAAACTGTCAGAGATATTTAATTAAGTAAGTACCCAGTGAAGTGTGTTAACTTGTAAAAAAGGGTTATAATGGTTAAAATATGTCACCAAAAACTTTTTAGGAGCTTGGTTGCAGCTATAAGTGTAACATGCTAGCCCACAACAACTACAAGGAAATGAGGGGATGTCCAGTCCAGGGATTGTCTTCCAATGCTGCAACAATGACCCCTGCCCCTGTCATGGACTAGTGTCCCATCCCAGTGTGTCCCGTCCATTTCTTTCCAAAAAAGATCTAGAATACGGATTAATCTAACCACAATACATGTTTCCACTGTTTGATAGTTCATTCCAGATGCCTCTGAGCTCAGAAAATTCATCTCTGCTTCTGGACATGGCTAACAAAAGGCTTGTTTTTGTAATAGTAATGTTTTAAGTGGCATTTGTGAATGTAACTGTGTATTGTAGCGCTTGACAAAGGTTTGATATAGTACTCCCTTGCTAATGTGGTTATATCTGCTATTGATGAATGATGGTTCATGATGGGTCTTCAGTTTAGGCTTGAGCCCTTGCCGTTTATGGACTGAATTTCCTCCAGATTCCTTGAATCTTTCCTTGATATTATGCATTGTAGAGGAAGAACTAATTTCTAATTTTCTACTCTATTCAATAATTTTCACACACATTTGTTGACAAACTTGAGATCCTCTGCCCATATTTGATCCTCAAAGACTCAGCCTTTGAATACTCTTTTTGTACCAAATCATGATTACAATCACATGTTTAAAATCACATCATTTAGGTTTTTATTACCTCATTACCAGACCTAAATTGCCCTTGGTTTCCTCCCACAGTCCAAAGACATGCACGTTAGGTTAGTTGTTGTCTCTAAGGTGCCACTAGTGTGAGTGTGTGAGTGAATGTGCCCTACGATGGAGTGGTGCCTTGTCTAGGGTTGTTTCTGTTCCGGTCTCTGTATTCTCATTCTTGCCCATCCTTGATGCATTTGACCGCCACATAGTCATCAGAAAAATTCAGAGATCCGAGCTTTACTGGAAGTCAGTTGTGTACAGGATGAAGAGGAAGATCCCTTCTTCCTATGTTTTCAAAACAAATAGAGAAATTATCTTTTTTTTATAACAAAATTATTAATTTTGTAGCCTTCTCCAGATCTGTGCCTCCACACACTCCTGTCTCTGAGCTCTACAGGCAGTTCAATCCTTCCCATGGCATGGTCTTTGCTCTGATATACATTGTTATCTGTGAGACCTTATATAGACAGGTGTGTATATTTCCAAATCATGTCCAATCAACTGAATGTGCCAAAGGTGGACTCCAATCAATGTATAGAAACATTTCAAAGATGATCACGAGAAATGGGAGGCCAAGAGCTAATTTTCATTTAAGTGTCATGGAAAAGGGTCTGAATACTTGCTACTGTCTATGCAAAATGTTAGTTTTTAATTTTAAATAAATTTGCAAAAATGTCAAAAATTCTGTTTTCATTTGTCCATGGGGTAATTAGTGGAGAATGATGGGGAAAATCATCTTTTTTATTTTATTTGTTTATTTTTAGTATAAGGCCACAACATAAAATGTGGAAGAAGTGATGAGTCTGAAGACTTTCCAGATGCATTGTATATCAAGTAATATGAAATATATAGACTATATTACAGACACATTTCATATTAATATCTGCTGTTGTAGAATCCACCACTTTTTAACTTTCATAGATGTGACAGAGTGCTTATATTGTATTTACATGTGGTAGACATAATGCCAGTGTAATGTTTGTGTTCAGTGTTCCTGATAATTTACCATAGGCTGAGATTCTGGAGTGGAGTATTGTCTCCATCATCACTGTACCTTAACATAGTCCAGATAAAATATTCAATGGGAAATTGCTAGCTAGCCAATTTGTTGGCTTAGTCAATAGTGAAAACAGACAGTAAACAACAGATCATTAGCGAGAAGCTCTGTGATATCCATATTGGTTTTTATGGTGTCCAAGGTTTTATGGCTGTAACCATTTGAACGATGAGAATATTATGTTTGACATCCCATGTGAGAAAAATTTCAAAAGTAATCCTTTTCTCTGATCGTTCTAGGTCTAAATGATTGCATGAATTGGCATGAATGCTTTTGATATCACTTGTTGGTTTTATAGGTAACCTGATTCCTTTCCATTTAAGTATGCTTATGCTTAGTTACTGAAAGAAACATTTGAAACGACAAACACAAAACACTGCAATGAATTAACAATACCAACTTTGTTGTATATTTACAATGCAGTATGAAAATTAAAAATATAAACCTGTTCTAGTATTTGAAACATACCTTAATATGGGTACATTTACACACCTTTTATAAACTGTATGTACAATCACTTTTGGTAGCCTTCATGAAAATGTGCTAAAAGTCAACAAATTAAAAAGAACACACACATAAGTGATGTTTTAGGCTTAAACAAATGGGTAAGATGGAACATATGTAGATCATTAGTAACATCTTCAGCATCTCTCCTTGAACATCCCAAACACAATGATTATGTTTAGTGTATAATTGGGTTTATTTAACGTTACTTTCGGCATCATTGGCTATTTACGAAAGACACAAGGTTAGATCGATACACAAGGTTACTTCGAAACTAAAATTTCGGAACTTTAGCACAATCAATTAACCTAATGCTGTGGGAGGAAACCTGAGCACCCCGAGTAAGCCCACGTGGACACGGGGAGAACATGCAACCTTCATACAGGCATCCCAAAAATGAAACATCTAAAATCTCCTGGAATTTAACTAGATTCATTATATAAAGAACTTTCACAACAGCTCCTGGTCCACTAGCATCAAAATAGCACCAATTATTCACAATCATTTGACAGCAGCATCAGGTGCTTTACTTTGTATGAAGTCCCTTTTCTTGCCAAAAGGTAATGATAGTGTGCATGATCGTGATTTTTATCATCTGAGCCCATCACAAGGTTCCAACTGTAGTTCCAACAATCGCATATTACAAGTGCTGTATTTTGTGGCTTGCTCTTTGGAAAAGCTTCTTTTATAGAACAATTAAAAAAAGTCAAGACTGGACAAAATATTTTACATTTACAGCATTTAGCAGACGCCCTTATCCAGAGCGACTTACAATTGGTACAGTCTTACAATCCAAGCAATTGTGGGTTAAGGGCCTTGCTCAAGGACCCAACAGTGGCAGCTTGGCAGAGGTGGGATTTGAACCCTGGACCTTCTGGTCCAGAGTCCAGTACCTTAACCACTAGGCTACCACAGTAGACATATGAGACAAGTAACAAGACAAAGTTAATATGAATATAGTAGTGGACAAGACCAGCAATATATACCTACAAGAGAATACCACACATAGTAACAATTTAAACAAACAGTAAAATCATCATGTGTGCGCAAAATAAGGATGTGTAATAGAAATGTACAAAGTGAGTAGGTGCAATAAAGAATGTGCAAGAGAGATGAAGGTGCAAACAGGAAGTAATGCAAGACTCCAGGTGGGAAAAAATGGAAAACTGAGGTCTGTAACTGACCATAAATTAGACCTATTGTGGGTCACTTTTAGATCTATGAGGAGTTATTCAGGTAGTATCCTCCTCCCTTTAAATTGGAGTAGAATGCTTTTCTGTCCTCTTTCTGCCAATTTTTTAAAGGGTCATTATCTTTAAAAATAATTAATTATCATCCTGATTGTCCTAACTTTTCCTAAAATGTCCAAAACCTTTTCCCCCCCACATTTTTCTATTTGGCTTTTACCTATATAGACGAATGACAAGGGGATTTTACATGTCTGTAAAGTTATATATGTTTTGAATCGTTATTCCTGTGGGACA
Source organism: Ancistrus triradiatus (assembly GCA_025084515.1). Lineage (NCBI taxonomy): Eukaryota > Metazoa > Chordata > Actinopteri > Siluriformes > Loricariidae > Ancistrus > Ancistrus triradiatus. The sequence continues at coordinate 2,583 of JAJAGP010001885.1, read as the reverse complement.
CAGGAAATGGACACAATAGTGGAGTTCTTGGGAACTATAGAAGTTAGGAAAAAATGTTTTTCCCCCAAAGATGCAAATTAATCTTTAGGGCTGACAATTTTTTCCTCGTATGTTTTTGAATTTCTGAAATAAAACTACACCCTTGATGGAATGATTTCCATAAGTAAATGGAAAAGCTACTTCACCAAATACTATTAGAGGAACATTTTAATCATTATATGTATTATAATATATTGTTTATATTTTATGATTGCTTTTGCCCAGTTTCTTGAGGGGTGCCAATGATTCTAGAATTAACTGTAAATGCTAATGTATGGGTCACATAATGGCACTCTACATATCTCATGAATATGACTGTTTACACGTCATGTCTATTCTGGGACTCTACTGAAAATGCAAGCCTTCTAAAATTCCCGTATATGTGAGTGAGAAAGTGAATTTCAACATGTCTGATAACAGTCACTTCCCCTGCTGTGCTGGAATTTTTAAAGACTTCCTGTGGCTACTGCTTAACACTTCCAAGAATACAGTGTGCAGTATGAGTAAGAAAGCTCATCTGAAGATACCTTTAGTATATACAACCCCAAATCAGAAAAAGTTGGGATGGTATGGAAAATGCAAATAAAAAATATGTGCAGCGTTCTTTACATTTCCTTTGATTATTATTTAATTCCAGACAGTATGAAACCAAGTTATTTCATGTTGTTTTGTGTTATTAATAAACGCCAATGGAATTTTAGGCCTGCAATACATTCCAAAAAAGTTAGGTCAGGGGCAATTTAGGTTTAGCTGTGAATAAAAAAAACTAAATAATGATGTGATTTCAAACAAGTGATGTCAACAGGTGATTATAATCATGATTTACTTCAGTAGTAGTAGAGATGGGTAGAGGATCTCCAATTTATCAACAAATCTGTGAGAAAATTATTGAAATGTTTAAAAACAATGTTCCTCAAAGGAAGAGTGGAAGAGATTTGAATATTTCTCCCTCTACGGTGCATAATATCGTTAAACAATTCAAAGAATCTGGAGGAATTTCAGTGCATAAAAGCCAAGGATGAAATTTTAAACTAAAGAGGTATGATCTCTGATCCCTCAGGTGGCACTGCACCAAGAACCATTACTAAACAATAGCTGATAGAACCACATGGGTAAACCTTTATCAAGCACTACAATACAGAGTTACATTCACAAATGACACTTAAACATTACTTTGCAAAAAAAGCGCATTATGTTAACCATGTCCAGAAGCAGCGTCCACTTCTCTGGGCTCGAAGGCATCTGAGGTGGTCCACCACGCAGTAGAAATGAGAATTGTGGTCAGATGAATCAGTATTCCAGAAATTTTTTTTTTTTTTTTTTGAAGAAATGAATGCCGTGTGCCGGACCAAAGATGAAAAGGACAATGAAGCCAGGCTCTGTCATGGTATGAGGTTGTGTTAGTGCCAATGGCAAAGGTCATTTACACTTCTGTGATGACAGCATTGATGCAGAAACGTACAATGAGATTTTAGAGCAACATAAGTTGCCTTCGATACAACATCTTTTCCATGCATTTGGAAAGACAATGCAAAACGAGCCAAATCAGAAATAGTACTTAAGTAAGGACTAAAATATGTAAATCCCTTCCAGTCTTTCTTTGAGAAACACTGCTTTTAAACATTTCAATAACTTTCTTACACATTTGTTGACAAACTGGAGATCATCTGCCCATCTTTACTCCTCATAGGCTCCGACTTTTGTGGATACTACTTTTGTACTTTTCACATCACCTGTTTGAAATTTTTTACCTCATCACTAGTCCTAAATTGTCACTGTCCCAACTTTTTTTTAGAATGTGTTGCAGGTATGAAATGCAATATGGATGTTTATTAACAAATGAAAGTGAAAGATGAAAGGAAAAAAAAAATATATATATATATATATATATATATTCTGGGTTCATGCTGTCTGCAATTAAATAAGTCAAAGGAAATGTAAGAAACACTGCATGTGTGTTTTATTTGCATTTTCCATACCAACCTGGCAGCACGGTGGCTCGGTGGGTACTACCATCGCCTCACAGCAAGAAGGTCCTAGGTTCAATCCCAGAACAGCCCGGGTCCTCCCCATGTCCATGTTGGTTTACTCCAGGTATTCCAGTTTCTTCCCACAGTCGAAAGTCATGCATGTTATGTTAATTGATTACGCTAAATTGGCATTGATTTGAGTGTGTGTATATATATATATATATATATATATATATATATATATATATGAGACTAGTCTTGATGTAACCTTGTGTATAGATGTAACCTAGTGTGTGTCGCTGAAACAGCTACTAATGCCGATAGTGACGTCAAACAAACAAACCAATATTTTCTCTGATTTGGGGTTATATTTACTGATCACATCATAATGCATATTCATAATGACATTTTGTAAATGTAATAACAATTTTGTCAAAAAAGTTCCTTGAGAAAGTAAACATTATGTTATGAAATAGAATACTGCAACATACTAGTCCTTACACCATACTGTTTACAAATACTCAATTTCTTAATAGAGAATGAATGTATTTTAGGTGGAGGGGTTACTGACACA